>PVJO010004486.1:0-109106 GCA_004026905.1 Hystrix cristata | reverse complement strand
AAAAAGGATAAACTAGAGTCATTTGTATGTAAATGGATGTTCCTGGAGAACATACTATTAAGTGAAATAAATCAGACACTTATTAGTACACATCGAATTGTTTCTCTGATATGAGAAACCATAAGTGTAAATAAGGACAAAGGGGTAGAATAGATATTTTATTTAAAAAAGAAAAAAGAGAGATAGTATTCAAAAGAGAGGAGAACTAGATAGTGAAAAGGGGGATAAAGAAGAAGGTTAAAAGAAAAGATGAAAGGGGAAAAAATGGTAAAGTGTAGCTACACTTGTTACAAATAGGGAGGGGTGGGTGAATGTAAGGGAGGGGAGGGGAAGGGGGGAAAGAGGGGGAAAACCCAAGATGTATCATGTACAGGTACAAAATAACCATGTTGATTGTGATCATTATGTATACAATGTACCAATACATGTTCTTGGTAAAAATAATAAAAAAAATTAAAAAAAAAATAAAATAGGAAATGCTTCTAATTGACTGTTCAAAGATTTTATCATAGTCTGCCGTGTGGTGGTGAACACTTGTAGTTCCAGCACTCTCGGAGGCTGAGGCAGGAGGATTATAAATTTGAGCCCTGCCTGGGCAATTTACCAAGACTCTATCTCAAAATAAAAAATGAAAAAATGGGCTGGGGATGTAACACACACTCTCACACACACTCAGTGTGAACACCCTGTGTTTAATCCTCAGTGCAATTCAAAATAAATTAATTTTGTTTTGAGCAATAAAGTACATGCTGTATTTTGAGCAGAATCAGTTTCTACTTAGAGTTAATGTCTTCTAAAAGGAAACTGCTAGGATTGGAAACTTCTGAGCCTAGTCTTTTCTAGAAATTATACATAAACTTGTAAAATAAACAGGGAGATTTCCCCCTAAACACAGGAAGGAATGGTGGCTGAAAGAAAGAAGGAAAGGGAAGGAGGAAGACTAGAAACATGGAGGTAGGCAGGTTAGCTTTAGGGTTTACTGGCTCAAGTCCTGGCAGGCAGGTCCACATTCAGCTAAGGAACTGCCCTTGCTTGTGTGTTGTTGGCTAGCAGGAGCATGATTTTGCTTTGAGCAAAAATGTTGAACTTCTTTGTTCCCACTGATCAAGTAGTTGCTCATTTATAATAGGAGCTTATAACAAGAGTTTCTGATCTTTATTTTTTGTGTGAGGAACAACTTTGTTAGACAACATCCATCCTACAAATAATGGGCTTTTTTTTTGTATGTTTTTGACTTTGTTAAAAAAGATTTCTTGTCTGAAATAATTCTAGGATCACAAATAATTCTAGGAAGTTGCAAGATACATACGAGTATGTCTGTGTATCTCTTACCCAGCTCTCCCCACTGCTAAAATCTACACTGTGAAAACAAGGATACTGACATTAGTGTAATCCACAGAGCTTTAAACAGATTTCAATGATTACACATGTACTTATATGACATGTGTGCACATGTGTGTATAATTCTGTGCAATTTTATCAAATATGTGGCTTTGTGTAACAACTACTACAATGAGTTCAAGAGCTGTTCTATTGGCCAAGGCTTCCTTGGGTCACCTCCTTTTAGCCACATATTCCCCAAAACCCCTAACTTTTGGAGACTTTTGGAAACAATCTGTTCTTCATTTCCATAATTTTTAATTTCACAAATGTTAAATAAATGGTATCAGACATTATGTGACCTTTTCAAAATGCATTTTCTTCTCATTCCTTGTGATCCCCTTGTGGGTGCACACTTTGAGAGTTCACCTCTGTTTGTCCCTGCATGGTAACCCTCGGTATGGTGAGACACAGTTTATTTCACCATTGTCTCCTTCATCTGAGTCGCTTCTACCTTTTAGCTTTTGAAAACAAAGACACTGTGAACAGCCATGAGTACATTTTTGTGTGAACACAGCTTTTCATCTCTCTAACACAAAGGCCTAAAAGTACAATTGCTGAGTAGAGTAAGTGCATGTTATATAAGAAATTATTTTCAGAGTAGCTGAACAGTGTGTCTTTTCCACCAGCAGTGAGAAATCCAGCGTCTCCCTCATCAGTGTTTGGTGTCATCACTAAGTTTTGTTAGCCACTTTGACAGCGTGTAGTGAGATCTCACCTTGGTTCTAATTTGCGTTTCCCTTATTGCTAATGATATTGGGCATCTTTTCTGGTACTTATTTGTCATCTGTTTACACTCTTTGGTGAAATTTCTTGTCATGTACTTTGTCTATTTTCTTTTTAAATTATTGGGCGTTGAGACTATCTTATATATTCTGGATACCAGTCTTTTGTCAGACCCGAAATTTAAAGTTGTTTCTCTCAGTTCGTGGCTGTCTTTTCTTCTTCCTAATAGGATCACAGAACAAAGATTTTTAATTTTCATGAGATCTAGTTTATCAATTTTCTCTTTCATAGATTTTGTTTTGGTGTCATTCGTAAGAACTCTTTACTCAGGTTGAGATCCTGAAGTTTTTTCCTAAATCTTATAGTTTTAGTTTTTACATTTAACTCTACTGTCCATTTTGAATTAATTTTGTATAACTATGTGAAAAGCTATCTTTGAAGGTATAAAATGCATAGGATTAGAAACACAGCCCAACTCACTGAAGTATGGTTAATTATTGTAAAATGTCATACGACATTTAAACATGTTAATATCTAACAATATGATTAATAACTATTAATTCAAGAGGTAACGAGTATAAAACCTATTTCAAAATATGTGCAGTAACCAAGATTTTATGAACATGTGTGTGACTCTGTTGGTCCCACAGCCACTGAAACTGGCCACACTACTCTGCTTAGTTGCCTACATTAATAATCAAAATAAATTCTGGTGTTCTGACAGATACTGCTGAAAATGAAGATGCAATTTTTTTTGTCCATCCACTTTCAAGGATCTCAGGTTAAGAATCTCTGATTAAGAAGAAGAAGAAGAAGAAATGAATTTATTCCATACAGTTCTAGAAATAATGGGAAATCTAGGGTCAGCTAATAGATACTACACTACTTGTCACTATATGATCTATATTTCAATGTAAATCATAAGGAGGCATTAAATAATTAGCTATCAGTAAATACTCTTCTGCTGCCTAGTAAGGAAATGCATTTCTTTATCCAGAAAATCCTCCAATAGTGTGTGAGCTTTCACCAGGAACAGGCTCAGGAGCATGCCAATGACAATGGCTAAGAACCCTCCATGAATGAAGGAGTTCTGATTTGGAGAGAAAGAGTGTTTAGAGGTTGGGGACTTAGCTCAGTGGCAGAGCACTTGCCTAGCAAGCACAAGGGCCTAAGATCAATCCCCACCGCCCCCACAAAGGAGTGTTGAGTCCTTGCATTTCTAGATGGTTTTCTAGAAATCTCTACCCCTCCCCAGACCCAGGGGAAGATAACTGTCCATGCAGTCTAGTTTCGAGCCACGCAGCCAAAGGTGTTTGGAAGTAGCTGTTAATTTTTCCTCCTGGTTTTTTAAAACATTGAATAGATTGCTGACTGGTCACTCTCAGAGAACTGTGTGATTTTCATTATTACATGTAAATTAATCTACTGCAAGAAGAAAGCACAAGCATTTAGTCCCACAAGGCTGTCCTACTTTGACAGCATTTTAGTTATGAGTTCAAGAGTAATTACTGAAATAAATCATCAATAGGTGGTGGTGATATTGATTTTGTGTCAGCACCTGTGTAAACTATAACCCAGCTTTGGAGTGGAGCCATGTTCATTGTCTTTTGTGCTTTATTTCGAAATGCTGTCCAAAAAACAAGGCTTCTTAGCATCCACGTGAAATTACCTACTGAGGTGCTTTTCCCAGGAAACCTTCCTGCTCACATCACCTCTCCCTCCCGGCTCTCACCCTGAGCAGTCTCCCTGGACCATTTTACCCGGCTTTCTTAACGAGTGTGAAATGCTAATACGGATTGCTGTGAATTTCCAACAAAGCAGAAGGAAAATGTGATTACTGGTCAGAGGGTTTTTCATATTAGCGCTTGCTTCTGCTAATTTAAAAATAGGTTGGACTGCAGGAAAACCAATTTCCTCCCTTAACATTAGTTTCTTCTGCTGTTCTTTGTTTAATAAATATCCTCTGGGCCCAAACTAATGTGAATAGGGGAAAGAGAACTCAGCTCTCATCCTGTTAAATGAAACTGGAAATCTGGTTGGATTTAATATTTTTGAAGACCACTTTAAACTTGATCTTCAAACTAGAATAAAAAAAACTTCCATGGTTTTATGTGTTTATTTATTTATTTTGCCGGCTGGCTCAGACAGAAAAATCTCCTTTGATATTCTGAGTTTATTAAGGATGACTTGGGTAGCTCTGAATGGCAGAGTCCTGAATCAGAATAACCTAACATTAAATAAACTCAGATTGAATAGTTTTTACTTCATACCAAGAAATGCTCCTCTGGCTGCTGACAAAGGCAGGTAACAAAGCAGAACACAAAAATCGCCAAAGTTTCTACATTTGGTGAATCACAGATCTCACCTCCGTGCTGTCTCTTCAGTGTTGGTGAGGACTAGCTTGTATTTATCCTAGAAAAATAACTCCTCTCATTTTTAACTGTGCTATATATTTGAATAAACAATTCTGACTTTTCTGGTTCAAAATACAGAATCATTTTCTAATTTTCAACTATTATTTTGTTTATATATATGTATTTTGGTGATACATATGTATAAACAAACACCTCCCTACTTCCCAACTCTATGGTTTAATTCCTGGTTGGTCATCGATGATGCATTCTATTTTAAATTTAATTTTAATTTTTATTACTATCCATTTACAGTACATAATGATTACATTCTGCTTGGGGTATTGGTACATGCAGATATTACATCTTGATTCTTTTTTCATTCCCTCACCTCTCCTCCATCCCCCTTCCCTCTATTTCATCGTGCATCTGCTCATTTCCAAAATTTTTCAGAATATCAAAGACAGCTTAGATTGAATATTAATAACTAAGTGTTATAACTATACCATTTCATATTTTACCAAATTGTTATTAGCTAACTTGAAAGAAGTATCCTTTCCTGTATTTACTGGTAAGGTAACTGAGCTCCACATACGTAAGTAAGCAATATACTCAGGATCAGACATTTCTTAAACAGTAGGCCTGTTTCTTGAATTCTTGTTTTCTACTTCATCGTTTTCATTCACACTACTTTAGATAAGCCATATTTTTATTATAAATGTTTTCCAGATTTCTTCACTCTCTTGTTCTTCTTGTTAAGTTTTCCTTTTCTGGCTAAAGCAGGTACCCTCTGCCCCAACTCTAATCTTTGTGTTTGGGCGACCAGGAATATATTTGGTTCTCACAGATAAACTCCAACCACAACAGTTACATGCAGTTTTGAACCCCTGTTTCAAATAATTTCTATAAGAATGGTTTCCCTTGTAATAAATTTCATATAGAACTGTATCTAAAACAATTTTATATATTTCACCCCAGCCCCTAATGATCATTCAAAAGATGTCTGTAGAATGATTCAGTGAATATACATTTAGAAGTCTCTGACATGCCATCAAAACATTTCCAAGCCTTCTCTAGGGGATGTCAGACTAATGTAAATGTGAACGGAAAACTCAGCAAATGTCAACAGGCTATAAATAATCACTTGGTCTATCAGTGTCGAGAATTTACATATACAGACATTTCCTTTGATGAATGCTAAAGCTCATAATGAAAAGGAACACGTATTTTGAAAAATTAAACATCAGAACTAATACAGTGAGAAAGCACGGGCTTTGGATCAAAGGCCTGGCTTCCTGTCTCAGTTCTGCCACTTGCATTAGATAAGTTATTCAGTATTTCTGAGCTTCGGCTTCCTCGCTTTAAAACAGGCTTCATTATTCCCCTCATTTGATTACTGTGAGGATCAAATGAAATCATGTCAGCCAAGTGCCTTTGGACACAGAATGGGCCCTTTGTTTGCTTCTCCCCAATCTTGTTTCTTGGAAGTCATACGGGCAACATTCGCGTTCTACTTTTTAAGAATTGACAAGCCACTAAATTGATTCAGAAAGGAAATTCTCCACATGAAGATTACAAAATGGAAACTTAAAAAATTCTTTTAAAGATTTATTTTGGGACACGGATGCCTCTTAAATTCTGATCCAGCAGAAATACATGTTCATTTAACTAAATCCTAAGTGCAGTTCTTGAGACTGTGAAAAATAAGAATAAGATGTGGTCCCTTCAATCAGAAGTGCATTTGGGGGAGTTGAAGGGCACACACGCGAGCACCCAAATACAGCAGATCGGACCACCTGGCAGGCTGGGAGCACACTCACGGGCGCAAGCTGTCTGGTTGGGGACTGCCAGTGGAATCTCAGCGTTTGTACCATTTGAACTAGTCTAGAAATTCATTTACACTTTTTCACCTGCATAAAAATGTTAGAACTAAATACCCAACGGTGTGATTTATTCCAAGCTCTCTGAGGGCCTTGACTTTGACACAGAGTGCTCAGTTGTGGCCCTGACTCTTGCCTGTCCTTGGTCTTTTTCTGTAGCCTCAGTGGCCTGGACCATGTCTTCACTGTGGCACACCTACGACCCACAAGTCCTAGTTTAATAAGATTTACTCTTCAACGCTGACCCTATATAAACCTCAACATCCTATCATCTATTCCTGGGATTCAGAGATACAGTATTAGTACAAGTCCAAGGTTGGGGAGGTCTCATTCCTGCTGGGTCAGGTTGACTGAACTTAGGAAAATGGCATCGAGGGACAAAAAGTTGAGAACTGACAATTGCTACTTAGTGATGACACTATAGACAATAGTAATAGTCACAAGAGAAGTAGACTAGTCTTAGTGCCTACTATATGTTAGAGAATATTCTATGGACATTAATATTCTCTTTAAATTCTTACAACACCCACCAGGTGGATATTATTTCCCAGTCTTACAGATGAGAAAGCCTGGACCAGAGGTAGGACCAGGGATTAGCCCAGAAGTCTGTCTGTCTCCAAGGCCCATGCACTAGGTCTTAACCATGATTATGTTCTGTGCTCAGGTTCTTATCCACTCTCTAATCACTCACTCCGTATTTTTATTTGCTGATATTAGTCAGAACACCTCAAGGGAAAAGTCACACATATGTGTTTCTCGATAGTTCCCTGGTTTTAAACTTTCTTATTCCACATTCATCAAAAGGTGTTGGTGTAGGCTTCCAGTCACTCCAATTTCCCCTTCAAGCTCTTCTGTTCTTGAGCATCTCAAATTCTTTCCTGGTTCACTAAGTAACACAAGCACTGGATACACCACCTCTTTTAACACTATACGTATTTTGATCATTAAATACCCTGTTCTGAGAGCGAACTCTCATATTGCAAACACCTCTGGCAGTGACAGGAGAAAGCAAAGAAAGAAGGCCGGCTCTGCACCGAGGCCTGGCCGTGCTGTCCTTCGGTTCCTCTGCTGATAGTCTGATTTGCCTCCTGTACAGAGACGTGTTGACTGAGCACTTGAATCCACTAGCATTTTAGTGCTCAGAGTGGTAAAGTATTGTCGTTGGAATGCTTTAAAACACATTTAACAGAGCAACCTGTCTCAAAGGTTTGGGCTTACAAGACAGGAAAGCCTACAGGTCGGCATAATCCTGAGCCGGCTCCTCAGTGACTGTGCCAGGGAGCTGGTGTCTTCCTACGTTTCTGCTCTGCTTTCTATAGAGCCAGCCTCTTCCATTACAGAGGCCATCATGGTTGTTGCAGTTCTAAGTGCCACACAATCCACACAACCCAGAAGGGGACAGAACAATGTTCTTTAGCACCTTCCTCAGAGGCAATTGTATCTCAACTCTCCTATTTCACTGACTTGCATTGGTCATATGCCCAATTCCTGTCCCGGTTGGCCAGAGAAATGCCATGAGCTGCTGAACTCATGCCTGGGTTACCTGAACCAGTCTCCACGGTAAGAAGAATGGGGCTTTCCTGACAGGCTTAGGCGAGCACATTCCTGCTCCTTAGCCAAGGAGAGTAGTGCCTTATCCTAGAAGGCATGAGCTTTTAGGTGGAAGTACTTGGAAAGGAGATAGAGGAAGTGGATACTAGGTAGACTGCTAATAGCCAAGAGACCCCTCTTATAGCTTAGGAAATAAACACAAGAGTGTAAGAAAATAATTACTGAAGTATTCTTGGTAAGTGAAATAGGAGGCTATCTCTAGGATGAGACAATGTACTTAAAATCAAAGTAGATTGAAATGAAACTCTCAGTATGCGTATCAATGCATTGTTTGTGACATGATTTTCATATATTTGGCCCAATTTTCTCAAGTTTCTGAGGGAAATAAATTCTCGGGGTATTTCTCTCTCTTTCTCTCCCTTTCTTATCTTTACTTTCTTTCTTTTTTCTGGGGGGTGGTGCTAGGGATCCAACTCAGGGCCTTGAGCTTGCTAGGCAAGCGCTCTACCACTTGAGCTAAATCCCAAAGTCCTGTCTTTCCTTCTTTCTTCTTTTCTTTCTTTCCTTCTTTCTTTGTTCTTTCTTCCTTCCTTCTTCCTTCCTTCCTTCCTTTCTTGATTCTTTGTAGCAACTAGCAACAATGTCATTATTAACAAAGGAACGTTTAATACAAACTCCATTTTTGGTTTGAAAGCATTTAACAGTCATTCATTGGACAATATCTTTGAGCACTTTCTATGTATATGACATTATGCTAGGGCCATGGGAGCGATATGGAAAAGATAAAATTTAAACATTTTGTCATCTAATAAAGTTTGGAGATTGTGGTTTTAAATATTTGATTACAATTAAGTTTGGTATATTTCTTAATATAAGTACAAAGAACTCTAAAACCTCATAAGTAGACATAATTTCTGGCCCTGCGCATCAGGCAAGAAAAATTTGGGATGGCAACCTTCCTGAATCTGCATACTAACCAACTAAAAACTGGACATGTTATACTTACTGGGAAATAAGATAGTCAGTCTTCTATGGCTGAGGGGATTAACCTAATGAGAAATTGTGAATTTATTCTGCTTCAGGGAGGATGTATGTGGAGTAGTCACAGTGAATGAGTAAGACTCCACATAAGGAAATAGAAATTACTCTTTGTATTTAAAAAGACTAATTGTCAAGAATGACTTGTTTACACAAGTAATGGAAGAGCTGAGAAGCCCAACAAGGACAGTCACACAGTCAGCAGATAAAATTAGCAGGGAGCTCTCGTTTACCTGCAGCAGAGAGGAACAGAGGTTGGAAGAGGGTGTTAGTCAGATTTCTGTCACTGTACTGAAATAGCTGAGGGAATTAACTTATAAAGAGAAAAAGGTTATTTTGCTTCACAGTTCTGGAAGTTTCAGGTGAAGTTCAAATGGCCCAATGTCTTTGTGCCTCTGACAAAGGCAGCAAATCCTAACTAGAGCATGCAGTGGAGCAAACAGATTATATCACAAGCCAGGAAGCAAAAAGAGAGGAGACCAGGGTCCCACAATCCCCTCAAGGGCACACCCCAGTGACCTATGGATCCCACAAGGACCTATAGATCCCACAAGGCCACATCTCATAAAAGCTCCACCACCTCCTAATAGCACCGTCCTGGGGACAAAGCCTTTAACATACGGACCTTCAGGGGATATTGAACGTCCTGACTACAGCATGAGGTGACAAAGGCCAGAGGCCTTGACTACCCAGCACAGTCTGGAACCTTTGAGGACCTATGTAGAAGATGCAGGAGTCAAGGAGCAAGTGCAGCCCTTTGTGGAGATGCTGCCTAAGCCAGGGTGACACAGAGTGTGCCAGCTCCACCCTCCATCTGCAGCGTCTCCAGAGTGTCCCTTCAGTGCCCCAACCCTGCAGGAGGCAGCGGACAGAGGGCTGTCGGGCCACGTCTGGGAAGCAGAGCAGAGTATTTTTCTAAGGAAGGGGGTGAGGAAGGGATCTGAGAACAGCCGGTGCAGCAATGGCACAATAGGAAAATGCAAAGCCACACCGTCGAGCCTCCACCGCGATACCTTCTCTCACAGGTGACGGAGGCCGCCCAGTGAATCTGAAGACGGTGAGGACCAAGATCGACGTCATGTCTAGAGGCTGGATGTGTGGACGGGGGTGAAGTCAGATGAGCTGGAGAAAGTCTTTACTCAAGAATTGTTTAAATGAAATAGAAACAGAGCGAGTGGGTGAGAGGAAGGATGTCAATATGCGAGTGGCTGCACCTGGAACCCAGAGCCAAACAGCTTCTCTAAGAAACCAGATTGTAAAAGTGAGCCAAACAGGACAGTCTTCCACACTTCCACACACTTCCTATTGCAAGGTCGACTCATTTTTCATTCCTGTGTCAAAATATAACAGCATATACAGTATACATTTAACTACATATTTAAGGAGTCCAGGTTAGGTAGCTTCCATGCCAGAGTTTTCTCTTAAGTCAAACCAATGACTCCATTTCTTCCTAAGGGTAGAATCTCAGATCTTAAAAACAGCTTTCCGAGCACGCCAAGACAGCACAAGTCTTTAAATACAGCTGGAATACTGAGCACATCGTAAAGGCCACACCATGTTGTCTAATTCTGGTCGTATTTCATAAAAATGGATACTATAAATACAGTGGTGAGAACGGAATAGGGTGCGCGCATATGTTGCAACACCTAGAGAATAACCTGAGGGAATACAAATGAGTTTGCGGCCCAGGGTCCAAAGCCAACAACTTAGCAGCTGTGTGCCCTCTTATCCCTTCCTCCTCGAATACCTCAGGCTGCCAGATTTCTTATCACCGTAGTGATTTTGAGTCTTGTCCCAAAGATTAGTCTATTTCAACAGATTCTTTCAAACAGCTCCACTTGCGATAATGTCTTCAGCAAAGACAAGTGCTTCTTCAAAACAATAACACTGCTTTTGAGGATGACTGGAATACCTATTAATAGATCAGTTGTATAACCGAGTACATACTCAACTCTCCGCTTATGTCAGTAAAACAAACAGGACTATAGGAGCCCGTTGAACGTATACTTCATATACATAATTCACATGAAACGAAATCCCTAGTTATTCATCTCTTTTAGTAGCATGCATTTGTAAATTGCCTGCTCTGTGGTTTATAAATTATTTTAAACTCTTACGCAACTGCTCAAAAAATAAATGTGTGTGTTAATATTGTAGACTAGGACTCAGCTGCTGATAATACAAGAGAAATTTAACTAGCTTATAAATGTTAAAATGTAAAAGCAAAGGAAGTCTTGCTATTCATCTTCCCTGCAATATTCAGACATTCATGAAATTGAAAGTTAATGTACCAGGGACTTTCATTATCTGACCCATTCCATACTATCTATTAGATTCTCAAAGCATTGGAGACAGAGGACCAATATGTCACCAACACAGGATTGGAAAGGTCACAAAAACGAAGCATCAATAAAGCACTTCTGAATTAAATTTCACAGTGCTCAGCAGAAAACATGTTCCATGGACCAAGAATATTTGTAAGAATGGGAGTGATAGCTAGACACAACTTGAAGAAAACACAAACATATTTCCTCATTTTAAAAATTATGTTAAGCTGTGTTTATATACACAAGAAAAAGGTACAATTTAGATGCCTAATAAGGGGGAAAAAACTCATGTACTGGAACCGCGACAAGTTTAATATTACAGAATTTACTAGCAAATGATGTTGACTTTGTTAAACTGCTCTATCTTTAAGTTTTTAATATAACTCCAGATAAGGCTTATAAAATCAACGTGATTTTGATACCTTTCCATAAATTACACTGTGATGTTTAATTTAGAGTCTTTATCATGGTTTTTGCTGCCTTTACTGTCTAAAACACATAATCTTAGTTCATGTAATAAAAATTAATCTTCCGAAATCCATGATTTCTTTTAGCTTTCCAACTTTGGAATTATTCTGAATACTTGATTATGCAAGAAGCATACTTTTGAGATTTGCTGTCAACATTTTAATTAGGACTCAGCATCACAAAGTAGGTATAAAATGAGGCATTCCTACAAATTAGCAGCAGATACAGAAAAATGTATAAAAGGATAAAGAGCAATGCAAATGATTGGGTGGCCAACGAGTGGTACAAAGATACAGGAAGTCTCAGAGGGAACAACTTCCAGGGCTTGAAAGAGGATGGATTGTAAACCAGTGGTTTTCAGTTGTGATTTCAATTTCAGTAGATTTGAAGGGCTGGCACTGAATTATCCTTTTATCTATTTATTATTATTATTATTATTTTGGTGCTGGGGAGCAAACTCAGGGCCTTGTGCTTACTAGGCAAGCACTCTAACCACTGAGCTAAATCCTCAGCCCTGAATTAACCTTTTATTAAAATTTAACAATAACAATTCTGCTATTTAAAAATCACTATAATTTTATTCCTAAAAAGGACAGTCTAGCTCTAAAAATTTGAGAGAATATTATTTGAGAATAGAAATATTGAATAACTTGAGCTTAGTGGATAATTTGCTGTTATTATCAAGTATTCTTCTGTTTTTGGATAAAATATTTTATGGGTTAGGATTTGGGAGTCTTTTGTTATTTTTGAGTGCTAAAGATGTACTGCCACATAGAAATGATAGAAGACTATATTCCTGGCCACAGGAAGTTATAGTCTGGAGAAGGAAGTAGCATATATTGGTGTGATTAGGTAGCAAAAGGTGTTAATTATGCAGAAGGCTAATTACAGAAGTCCTTAGAATGAGCGGCGTGAGAGCTGAAGGATCTAGTCTGGGATGCAGTGGTACTTAGCTAGAGAGAAGGAAGGAAGAGTCATTTAAACAGATGGGTGATGTGCAGGGGATGGCAGCTGAAAGCACAGAGGTGATGGATGGGGTGGTCATCACGAGGTTGGGCAGACTGCAGGGATAGTTTTATGTTGTGGAGTATTGGGGGATTCTCCTAAATGCATTCTTGGCAGGAGAATCAATTGGAGTTAAATATACATAAAAAGACAGGGAAATCTACCTTTTTTTATGTAGCTCAATCAATAAAAAGAGACAAATATCAGTTTAGGAAACCATACAAGGAATACTCACTCTTACCCCTAATACCTTAAAAAAGAACTCGGTGAACATTAGACTTAAAAAGAAACTCTTAGAAAAAGAATAAAAATGCTACAAGGAAATTAAATTTACTTTTATGTGTAAGATATCTTATAAGCCCTCTGCATATTTATTAGCAATTATAGTTTTTGTCACATCTATTGTTTTTCTTCTCTTTTTACAAGGGAATCATTTTCTCTTTTCCTTGTCTTTGTTACAATATCACTCAATTTAACATAAAATATTTTAGTCTCAGGATACTGTTTTGACAGTCGAGATTTCACTAAAATATAATTGTTTTAAAATCCAGAATGTAACTTCTTGAAAAAAGTAATATAAAATCATTTTAATTAAAAAAGAGATCACGATTGTTCAAAATAAAGGAAGAAGTACCCAGATGTTCCACAAAAAGCAGAGTCTTGTTTTCTTCCTCTAACCGTCCAAATGTCACTGGGATGTGTCAGTCCTCAAGCGTCTTGGCCATTGAATTAAAAAAGAAAAAAACAAAAGAAATCTGCTGGCAAACAATACGTGTGTTCTATAATCACTACGCTAAGTGATGACCATTCCTTTTGTGACCACCTATACAGAGTCAACTGCCTACAAATATTGTGAAATATCTGCCAGTTTTCCTCTAACCAGCCTGAGGAACGAAGATCTTGTAGACATTTTAAAAATAACTCTTTCTCTCTCTCTTAGAACGCAGGGCACTACACTCCCCAAACCTACAGGTCTGTTTTAAATTCAAATGGAATCTGAGGATCTTGACAGAAAGGACCCCAGAGAGGGCTTGTCCAATTGACAACAGAGAATCCAATAAGTCTTTTCATCTTAAGCCATGAGATGTTGTGTTGGGAGAAAAAGAAGAAAGCAGGCACAGAGGGAATGCTAATAACCTGAGCAGGTTTGAGGTGCTGAAGTCTCTTTTTTTCACTCCTCACCATTCACATAGACTCAAATTTACCACTAAAAGTTCAAAATGAGTAAGTATGGTAGTTGCACAAATGGGAAAAGATATTTGAGTCTAACAATTTGATGTAGTCTTTCATTGGATTTGGAGCTTTGATATATTTATCCCATAATAAATATCTTTCTTTGTTTTATTTTTAAGACTAAAAGAATTTGCATTCCCCTTCAGCTTCTGTGACTCATGGTTGTTTATGTGAAGACTAGGTGTTTCAGCCAGATCTAGATATTTTTAACATCATCTCCATACCAGATCAAAAGAGGAAGTTTCTTACATTTCTACAGGAACCTCTATTCCTTGTACACATGCCAGAGGGTAAGGCTTTTGTGTTTGTAAGATGTATAGAACTTTATAATTAAATAATTCCGTTGTTTGTAGATTATATATTCCTTTGAGCGAAGTGCATTGGAAAAGCTAGAAGAGGTAATAGTAGGAGAAGAATCCTGCCTAGGAAGAGCCTGTTTAACATGTCTCTTGTTACAATTCTCGGTGACTCCTATTATGGTTTAATTAGATCTTCCTGACAAAATTCATGACAGAAAATCCTGCCTTAGTGAAGACATGATAAACTCAGCTCATTCATAACTTACTAGTTTTTTTTCTTTCTCTTTTTTTCTTACAAAGAAGTAGAATGATTTTCTCCCTGTTTTTCTGTTCCTAAATTGAGAAGACTTACATGGAATGCCACAAGTAGTAAAAGAGAAGCAAAGGAAAGAGGGTGGTACACAAAGAAATAATATTCACCAATCTACCTGTCTTTTCAGCCTCCACTAACAAGATGGAAATGTAAATGGAAAGGTTTTGTTGGGAGAGAGTAGAGTAGGAAAATACCCTAAAACCAGGTCTATCCTTCTCTCCCTCCCCATTTCTACAGTAATAAATTCAGGCCCTCATTTTTTCTCTTCCATATTAACAAATCACATCTAAACTAAGATTTTTGTCGACCTCACTCTTACAAACGATTTGTTTTCTACCTAGCTTCCAGAGTGAGCCTCCTCAAATACAAAGCTCTTCATGTTCCTTGTGGTTATACAAGGTGTCCCATTACCAATAAAACAACAAACACATTTGTAATAGAGCATCCGAGCTCCCCTACCCCATTACCTGGCATCTACTTAGATCACTATCATCATTCTTCCTTTTTTTCTCCTAGCACCAAACTACATCCCCATCCCTTTTTAAAAATATATTTTTTTAATTTTATAATATTTTTATTTTTGAGACAGGATCTTGCTAACTTTTCTAGGCAGGACTTGAACTTGCCATCCTCCTGCCTCAGCAGCACCATTCTGGGCTCCAGTCTTGTTAGCCTTCAACCTTCCCTTTCTGGCATAGGCCACCTCAGCCAGCTAGAACTATTAGAAGGTCCTTAGAACTAAAACCTCCTAGGCAGTTTTACACAACTGAGAACTAATTGATTGACTGCCTTTATCTGAAGTGCCCCCATCTCCACCTTATCCACTCAGAGAAAAGTGGAAATCATGGGTGAACCATTAGGATATGTTGTCCGATTGATCTATATGCACACGTTATGTCTATATTCATGTATATATACATGCTTTTATCATTTGGTACCAAATTCCTATCTACTAGATGTTTACCAAAATAAGCAGAACTTTCAGGAAAATTTTTTTTGAGAAAATTTGTCTCTCTCCTTCATAAGTATAATTGTGAGATCGGATACAGAAACTAGAAACTGGGACCATGCCCCACGTTAAATCCATTGTTTATGAATCAGAAAAAGACCATTGGTCTGCCTCAGCTGTAGAGTAACACTCCCTCAAGAGGGTAGAATTTGAGAGCCAGAGAGGTTCCTACCCTTCTCAGATGCTGTTGCCAAGTTATAAAACTTCCAGAGCCACAGGCTCTGCATTCACCTCACAAGGTATGAGTTTTACGAGTCCAGTTTATTCAGACTCTATCAGTAACTAACCCCATTAGCAAGCAGCTCCATATGTAAAGCAGTCCTGCCTTTGGACTTCAATTCACCTTCCTAAAGTTCCAAGAAGTTGGTTCCTTCACAATTGTCCAGGATGAAATGAGAAAATCCAGCTCATCACATTCATGTTCATCATGGTTTTAGACTTTGACCACAGCTCCCTCAGTCTTCATGCCGAACTGCTAAATACCAAATAGGTAGTCCTCCCCTGGCCCAGGTGCATTCTGGTTCACTACAAGCGTATTTCTTTCACAGCTTCCCTGGGCTTCAAAGTCTTCATTTTCCATTGACTCTAAGGTTCCCTAGTCAAAATTGCACAAAAGCTCCTAGGTGTGGCCGCACCCTGCTGTCTCACAAGGGCAAAGCCACAGTTTGTTTTGAATTCTCAGCCTTCCTGATGATTCAGAGCATTTCCCTAGCATTTTAGGAAAAGAGTCTGCACAGTCCATTTCCGCACTGACAAAATTTATTTCAATTCAACTCAAGAAAGATAGATGGAGCAATGACCATGAGCTCAATGCTCTCATAACTGTATTTAAACAGTGGTTAAGAAGCCATCATTTTATAAGTATTGACTGTAATATTAGTGAGTAGGACTTAGGAGATCAACACTTTCAACACTTTCTGTAATCCAAGAAGCATTTTCTTCTGATGAAGCTTATGATTGCTCAGCAAAGAAAAGTTAAGACAAAAACTCTCCCTGTGTGCTTTCCTGTGTGTTCTACTGAATTTACACACACAATCACAAAATTCAGAGTAGATAAGTTTGACACAGGCCGGCTGTACAATTTCCAGGAAGGCAACTGAGGAGACAAATGCAAGATACAGGTAAGTGGGAAGATGAGACTGGCTGACTCCTGGTCCTGCACAGCTTCCACTAACTTCCTTGTACTTTCTTTTTGCTGAGACTTGCTGACAATTTTTGCCCTCCTCTTTTGGTGGCATTATTTTAGATTGACATACTGAAATTATAATTTCACAAGTCTGTATTTGTCCTTCCTTCTTTTCCTCCCTCCCTCCTCTCCTTTCTTCTTTTTCTCCTTCCTTCCTTCTTTCTTCTCTCCCTCCCTTCCTTCTTTCTTTCCTTCCTTCTGTATAAATGTGAAATGCTTTCACACCACTTCGTATTTGTTTGACTTTGCAAACCCTTAAATTGGCAGAAGCCTGAGCTCCAAGCTTCTGTGTTTCCACTCAGACAAATCAATCTCTATTTGCACTCTGAGTTAATTTGTCATAAATGCATTCTGAATGAATTTGCTTGTTCTAATTCCTTTAACTCACCCGATTTTCCTATATTCCTTTCCCTGATCTAGGAAGATGATCTGATTATGGTTTCTTCTGAAAGCAGCCTGTGGTCTCCGAAAGTCCTTTTGATACTCTTGTGGGCAGAGATGATGGGCATTAATAACAGCCCCCGTTCAGTCTCTTCAGATTGTGAGCAGCCACTGTGGCTGCTGCAAACTCTGCTGCTTCGTGTTTTGAGCCCTGCCAAGTAGCAGCAATGTGCCAGCATGCTAAGCGGGGGCCTGATGGATGAGAATGCGTATAACAGTAGAGAGAACTGTAACACAAACAGTCATGAGCCCAGATTAGTTGTCACAGGGCAACAGCCCACTCTGCATGGCCTTAGTTATATATGTTACATGACACAAATGAACGATGCTTGAAGAGAGAACTTGGGTCACTTTAATTTAAGAATTGTCAACTTTTTTACACTGAAAGTTAATTTAAGAGATAGAGTCCAGACAGTGGATCAAAAATATCAAAAACTAATTCACACCCCATCTTCATGATGCCTTGTTATGGAAGCCCATGAGCTCCTTTGGAGTAAAGTATATGTGGGAAAGTTGAGGAACCATTAGCAGAATATTCTGTAGCATTAGAGACCCCCAAGACTGATGGTGTCCTTTTGAAAGACAGCCTGGTGAGCTGGGTCAGACATCAGTCATACATTTCTTCCTCACAGTTTTGCTTTATCACAAATGATCATCCTGGTAACGCTGACCGTTGATGATTTCTTCACCACACTCTAGGAAGCGGGTCAAGTGAGGGGAGGGTTGAATGAAGGGAAAGAGAGTAAAAATTGCTCTTATTTCCTATCCTAGTGCATTGTGGCAGTTAAACTCAAAAGAGCCTATTCACTGCAAACAAGAATGACACTGCTGCCCACCATGGGACCACCTGTATTTCTAATAAGCACATTAACTACAGTAATATCACAACTATCAATGCACATATTTAAAAGAGACTCCTGGCATGTTCTGTCCAAGTTCTATGGTCCCTGAACAAAAATGTTGCCATGGAAACCTCTACCATAAGGCAGGTGTAGTTCTGCAAAGGACTGTGGACTATGAAATCAGGTTCCCATGGCAACATTTTTGTTCAAAGCCTGGAGAATCTTAAATACATGTGCCAATACATATTATTACCCAACAGGATACACAGGTGGTATTAATAAAGTTCAATATTTGCTCAAGTAAAAGTTGTTATCATGATAAAAATAAATGAATTAAAACCACTTCCTATGGATAGCTTATATAAACAGAATTTGGAGTTGTAACACTTCTCCACATGAATAAAGAAATATATATAAACTATTACTAGATTACCTTCTTTCACAAAATTTATAAGATGGAGACATCTTTGTGAAAATTACGAGATTTTTAAACTTTGACATATATTTTCAGCTTATAATTCACTGTTGAGATTAAGTCACTCAGACTTACCAAAGGAAATTAAGTGCGGACTACTCACCTATAATAGAACCAATTATCATACTGACCAAACTGCTAAAGGAAAAAATGTCAGGTTGATTCATCTACACTATGTGAGCGCATGTTAATAAAATGTGCCAGTTGGGATATTTATGATAATTGCCATTTCCACAGCCACAAAACATCCATATAAATATGCCAAGAACCAAATTAAGGAAAGCTTTTCTCTTTCTCTTTTACAAATAATCCAGAAAATAATAATCACCCATTACAATAATAGATTTCGGGAAGTGTGTAAGAAGATACACTACACCAGGGCAAAGTTGTTATCACATGGGAGTGCTTGAGTAAGTTTTTAAAAGAAGCGTTTCTTTATCCGTTGCCATTTCACATTTTTAATTCATAAAGCTTCAAAAGAAAATTAATAAACACAGATTGCATGTTGTACGAGGTCAGGGACTGTCTGGTTTTACAGTGTCTGGAATACACTGGACATTCAATGAGTGTGCATTGGATGAGTGAATGAATGAGTGAACGAATGAAACATATTGGCAATTTGGGTAATAATGGATCCTCGGTTGCCAACAGTGTCATTAACACAATTATACAAATAAAATTAGAGTGATCCACAAGAAAAATTTTCCATTGTGTTTTAAATTCAGATATGCATATCACCCTTTTGATTGTTTTGTAATTAGCATTGATTCTCAAACCTTTAGCAATTTTTCCTCTTTTCGTCCCTAGCCATTTAATCAAGTGGTTAATGATCTATGATCACGCATTAAATGTACCAGGAGAGCTGAGCACATAAAAGAACCCTGGGGATCTAATTTTATAAATAACCCATTTTTAAAAAATGCAATTAGCCAATTCCTGATATACCTTGTATTATGAAATATTTTTCCTATTTTAGTATTTTTTTTCAGTTTCTTACCCATAAATCTTAGCACATTGAACTCTGATCTTACCCTTTAAAAAATTTAAGCCAAATTTCAAGACATTCTCGTATTTCCCAAAGATGATGAAAATTTAAAGTTGTAGAATGTGACACAAGTTATGAACTCCTTTACAAAATTCCATGCATTAGAATTAGGTGCTTGAGAGATATCAGTCTGTCACAACTTTCCAAAGCAAAATGTCAGCTGCAGTTTAAAAACACAGAATTTAAAAACTGGAAGACCGCTTAAAGTGGCAAGGACTTGGGGCCGCCAGTTTGTTGAAGATGGCCGGCCGGGCTCTGCCTGAGCACCGAGGAGTCTATCCAGTTCTAGGCCTGGCTGCGTCTCTGACTGAGGACCCTGCTCTGCTGAAAGGCGTGGGCCAAGCAGTGCTCTCTCAGCCTAAACTCTCTCCTCCTGTCAAACAGCAATCATGACAACTCCCAGGACAGACGCACCAAATGAGATGATATATGTGAAAACACACCAAGGAAATGCATTATTTACTTCTGAGTACACAAATGTAAGTTATTGTCGCTCTTATTGTTATTTTATTCAGAGACCCTAAAAATTAAATCAGCTAAGAAGAAATTGCAATGCTCATGGTTGAAAAGAAGAGAGATAAAATGGCCTCTAGCAGTCAGTCCATATCTGTGTTTTATGTTCAATTCTTCTAGTGTCCAATTATCTTCTAAAAGGTAGATATTCAGGTATTCGACTACAGGTTCTATTACTGGTACCTCAACTCTAAAGAGTTACAACTACACTTTGAGATTTTGAGTTTTGTTTTTAAGCCATTAGAATTAAACAGTAAAATAACAAGAGTTAAGGAATTCCATTGATTCTTAATTTTAGGAATTTCTTAAGCCCTTGGAAAATTTTGCTGGGAAACAAATGACACCCTTGAAGTAAAAACCAGAAAACTTAGAAATCTCCCAAAGTTTATTATAAATAAATGCTTAGAGTATTTTTCAGAAATTCTCCAATGAGTTACAAAGTTGTTCTTAGAACTCCAGCAACTTCATTATTCCCATAAAATCAAAGAACAAAAAGAGCATAAATATAAATAAATCAAGTACATAAGGAAATTGCCAAACTTTTATTTAAATAACCTTCTAAATGAGCCCATGTTAATGGTTTTTCATTCATTTAATTAAAGTACATGGTCTGTAATGTTCCGTTAACCTTGGAGCAAGGAGAATGGGAGGCATGATTGCTGGTTTTGCAAGACCTAGGAAAACTGTAATTATGTATCATTGGAATGATTGCTTACAACCAAGGGGTCATAAAACTACCCAAAGTTTTCCTAAAAAAGAACTAAATCCTCACAAGGTAGGGTAAACATGGGGAACTCAGAATCCTCTGCACTAGTTTTCTTCCATCAGTCTCACAATGCCAACTTTATGTACTTCGTTTCCAATAAGAACAAAGGTGAACATGCAATTAAGAATTTCCCACCTATGGTGTTTTTTAAAATAAATGTTGTATTTTGATGTGCTCCATTAAGTTAATCAACTTATCAAATAAATGATGATTTAAGTTTGTATTCATTGTTAAAAGGAATAATAACCAACTCGATGATGATGATTCAAATAAGTCTATCATATTCAAAGCTGCGAGATGCAAATCGGCAGGGGAGAAAAACTGGAAACATATATTTCAAAATTTGTAAGCATCAAACTAGTTTCAACAAAACAACATCAGGGGTCATATGAAATTAATGCTATTAGTACAAACTGGATGAATTATATAAATTGGTTTGCACTGAACATGTATACTTGGTTTGTCCATAGGAGTCTTGCATTTGGAAGTTCATACTTAGGTTTGTAGACATAGAGTAGGTTCAAATCAGTAATATTAGAAAATATGTTTTGGAATTAACACTGAAGACCCTCCTTTTTTCTTTTTTAATTTTCAAAAGCAAGTTTCTATTACTCCCTTCTGAAAAATATCTACAGTTTGTGATAGGCTCTAGGGAAACAGATGTAAAGCATGGAATGGACTTTCTTTGGAGGAGCGTGCAGTCTAGCAATGGAGGAGGGAGAATCCACATAAGTAGAGGAAGGCTTGGAAAATGCATTGGACTCTCTGAAAGGAAAAGACTAAGATCTACTCTTTCAATTTTGTAGAAACCAAATGTACAAAAAGATAATACCATTTTTTTAAAGTCATTAACAAGTACACTGCAGGGCAACTTTCCCAATCATCTTCTGTTTTACTAGAAAACTAAAAGTGAAAATTGCAATCTGTCTGCTGTAGAACACACCGAAGCATGATCTCAAACTGATTGCAGACTTGTAGAATTGTATCAGCATCGATTTATAAGGCAGAACCTCCTGAATGTCAGTGTGGCACTGCTTTGTATGTGTAGTGCTTGGCTCCCATATTTGATTCCCAGGCAATCCCAGAAAAGCTCCTGCAGGTTGCCATTATGACAATCAGTTGCTGCTATGAACTTTCAAGGACTTTTGCAAAACCATGTCTGTGGGATGATGGGTGGGGGCGTCTTGTAGGACACTGGGATTCTTCACTGGGCTGACGTGCTATTAAGAGTATACAATCATCAGACTGCGTACACTACAACATTTTATTTCTAATCTTACAAAGATATTTCCTCAAATGAAAAGTAGCTTTACATTACACTCATGGAAGAAGACTTTGTGTGAATTTTTATAGAAAAATCACCATTTTTAGATTAAAATAAAACAAGCCTTCTAGACTAGAACAGTACATTAAGTCATAGTATTCTGCATCTATTGCTAGGAGACATTTGGTTCATTCATTCACTCATTCATTCACTGATGAAACACACTATTCAGGGAGTTCCTACTATGTGCTGGACACTGATTAAACACATAATGTGGAAAAAATCCATTCAGTGATATCTATAACATAACGAAACTTAACACGTTAAAAAAAAAGGAAAATGCTAAAACTCAGCTGAAGTAATCTTTTTCTATTTACACAAATCTCTTGCTGTTTTCTAAGTAAATCAGTTAAAAGATGCTCGAACTTCAACAGACTTTAGTTTAATGAAAGTAGTGATTGAGGCAACCATAAAGCAATGCTATTATGAAGCTTCCCGTGTCCGCGGAGACATTCAGGAAACATTTCTTTCCTTTGACCTTTACACCTGCAAAGTGATAGAGTTCCCTGACACAGCCTGCACCTCAGGCCCCTCAGACACTGCACAAATATCATTCAAGAGCAAACACTCTGTCGTCCAACTTGATTACATGGAAATTGGTTTTGTACAATAGAAGCCTTTTTGTTCAGATTCCTCTGGACTCCTACCGTGTAACTTTCCTTACAGAGCTAATAGATGAGGGGTGGATTTTGAATTTCACACACACGCACAAAAGCCTCATTACCATTTGCATTTGTGCATGACTGACAAAAATTAGCAGGAGTTACCTCGAATTATTAAAATGAAAAAATGAAATCGAACTAAGGTGCAGAAAGCCCATTTAATATGGATTAAAGTTAATTGTACAAGGATATTCAAACCTATAAAGAATAATTGTGCCTTCTCTTTTCAGATATTCAGAAAAGTAGATCATTGTTTAATAGGATCACAGTTTAATTTTGAAGTTCTTTTAAGCATTTGGGTATTGGGATGCTAGTTTGTCAAATATGAACTTCTAAAAATAATTTTGGACTTAAACTATTGATTCTAATTTGAACTAAAACTCAAATACATTTTTATCATATCCTCCAGCAGGAGGATAAGAAACAATGAATGTAAGGCAAAGACGAAAAACTATGAGCATACCTAATTTCTACAACTGAAAGTAACAGAGAAATTCTGACCTATCCTTAGCATGTCCTGAGACTGTCCTTCAGGCCCTTATCCCGTATCCCACAGATTTTAGAAATGATGCTCTCTGTCTCTTCTGCACTCCCCATGCACATCCTGTATACTGATCCGTCAGCCTTCTTGGTTCCCTTTGCTCTCCCCACCCAGGGCCCCGGATGTGTGACATTAAGAGAGGAAGTCTCCATCGTGACTATGGGAACGATGGGAGTTGCACACCAATGGAACTCCCACTCCTCTTGGCTGTCTCCGATCCTTAGGCCCTCTCCTCTGCCACTATACCAAACTCAGCCTTGGGCTTGGGTCCCATAGGAGGGGTCCCCAGATGTATCCAGGGGTGAAGGCTAAAGCGGTTGAAAGTAAGGTCCAGACCCTCATATTAGGAAGGGGAAAACTGGGATCGATGACTATAAACTTACCACTTTTGACTGTTGGATACTCATCCACGTGCAATTCATTGCCCTTTGTTGAAATGCACTTGGAATTTGTAAACCGTCTCTCTTTGCCTTATTCCTACAGGATTGTCTGTGTCATTCGTTGTGAATAACAAGTAAGAAGTACATGGAAGATTCAGTTAAAAGTAGGTAAATTTGACCTTTAAATATTTGAAAACATCAAATTAGAAGAGAGGCAGCAGGTAACTGTAACATGCTGCTGTGGCTAAATCAGGGTTCTAGATTAGAAAGGAATTCCTAACTTCATCAGTGATGGGACACCTTGGCATCTCTCCTCCGGCCAGCAACAGGTCCAGGCCAGTGGTGATCAGTCCCGGATGGACACACACGTTTAGCACTTTTCCTGCACCTCAAAGGTATGTGAGATGGTTGGAGCAATGACACATGTGAGCATTTGCCAGAACCAGTCCACTTGCTGGTTGGGTCACATGATTCTCCAAGAGAGATGTACACAGGAGCTTTCTAGTCAGTACACTACGGTTGTTTTTGTGAAGTAATAAGTAGCATGCAATAACTGCGCATGCTTAAAGCACACAGTTTGTTAAGCTTTGCCTGATATGTGCCCCTGTGAAATCATAACCACAATCAAATGCTTGAGCATATACACCATCCCCCAAAGTTCCCCTGTATACCTTTGCGCCACACGAGAAAATTTTTGGCTTTATTTTAAAGGAAAAAATGGTCAGCTTCATTCTCCAAAAGACGCCACAGTGTACATGACATTATTTTTATTGGAATTTCCTTGAGGAAGACCCGAAGTAGGAATCGTCCAGGGTTAAACAAGGTTTACCTTATTCTCTTAAAAAAGTTTGCATATGTATGGGTGTGTGTGTGTGTGTGTGTGTGTTTGTATGTATATGTTCACATACATAGCCACACTCCTTCTCAGTACACCTCAATGTGTTATGCGCTAGAATTTGTTTCTTCCAAAAATTAAGATAAACTTTCAACTAAATTAAATTTTTGGAAAAAATCTATTTTGATTAAAATGTATCTTCTTTTTAACCTTTGCAACCTGTCTTTCTGGCCCATCCCAGTCACAGACTTGGAACCCCTATGAGGACAAGAGGAATGAGCCACCCAGATTATTATGTAACAGATCCACTGCATGGGCTGGAAGGACAAGAACAGGATCCAGACAATTAGCTCTTGCTGTGTGAAAATTGAATGACCGCACTCCCGCCAGGGGCACTGGGCCCTGTGAGCTGAGACTGTGTCTGCTGCTACTCTTGCAGTTCCTGAACAGCCATCAAAGCCAGGTTCCCTTGGAGACTGCAGTAATCCAGCCTTTCACAATCAAATGTTCTCTGTGTAGTATCTTTTTGCAATCCATGCAACTATGATTTAACAGAGAGAAGGTTCTGTCTTTCCACACAGCTGTGTTTTTCTTGCATAACACATAGCTTGACCTTAGCTGATAGATAAGATTGTTAAGAAAATGACACTGTGGTCAATGTCAGAGGCCACTAATTTTATGAAGAAACATCTTCCTTGCCATACGGCCCCTGGAAGAAACATCAGTCAATCAACCAATATCTGCTGAAATCAGATGTTCTTCCTATGCAGCTGTTAGATTAAAAAAATAACAGTTTGGTTCAATCTAAAACAAACTATTTTCTACGACTACTGTACATATAGCCTCACACCATACTGGACATCAGCCTGTCGTGACTATGTACATATAGAATTTCTACCATGTGCAAGGCATTGTGGGGCACACGCATACACAGATGATGTAATGTGGCTCTCTGGGAGCTTCCATTATGGTGGAAATGCACATGGTAGTCAAGAGAACATGCAATTATGATGACGATGAAAGAAGAGAAAACTGACAGGAGGCCGGGAACACACACTTTCAGACTCAAGGAAATTTGGGGTGAGTGAGGCAAAGTTTCCTTTGTAATTAGCCACTTTCTCTTTGTAAACCTGCTCAGATATCCTTTATAATGCCTGTAAGCTGTCTTTGCATTTTTTTTTTTTTTTTTTGTGGTGCCGGGGATCGAACTCAGGCCCTTGTGCTTACAAGGCAAGCACTCTAATCACTGAGCTAAATCCCCAGCCCCCCTTTTTTTTTTTTAGCCTACTGATCTCTTTCTCAAACTAGAGGCCCTCTGAGGCGATGGGCAGATTTCTCTTTTGTATATTGGCACTGACATACAGCAGATGCTCTTATGGGTGCTGACTGGATGAACAGAGTACAAAGTGCCTCATCTTCAAGGCACAAATTTGGGTGTAGAAGTCTGTCTTCTAGGCATGGCTGACAGGCTCCCTGCTGTCTTCTCCTGACTTTGTCTAATTTGCTATCTTCAAAATATACTCACTAAGAGAACAAAAAAATGTATTTTCTGTTCACAAAACAAATATAGCTTCATCGTATAGTTTCTGGAACACGCACAAATGCATAACAATAATTGTCTTTTGTAATACTCTGCCCCAAATGACTACCACTAATATTTTTGTCTATTTTCTTATTTTCATATGTGATAATATTACATAAAGACTCATAGACTTAATATTTTATACACAGAACACATTCTGTACACATTTAATACTAACACCACTTTTTAAAAAATAAATTTTTATGCACCTATTTGATGTTTATAACATGTGCTGTGGGATACATAGAGGCAGTAAAATAGTTACCACGGTAAAGAAGAATAACATCACTCCACATCTCACATAGTTATGTGTGTGTGGCAACAATATACCTAAAATCTACTTACTTAACAAAATCTCTAATACAATATAATTTTATTAACTATCATCCTCATGTGATACATTAGATCTCTAGACTTGCTCTTCCTGCAAACCTGCTCTTGATATCCTTTGACCAACATCTCCCCATTTCCTCCCTCACCTCTATCCCTGGTGACCAGTGCCTTATTTGGTATCTATAGATTTCACCTACTTCTTTTTATAAACTCCACATAGAAGTGAAATTACATAATAGTTTTTTTCTGTCTTTGTTTGGCTTATTTCACAAAAACACACTCTTCTCTGAATATAAGAATAGATATATACATATAAAATACATACAAAATTTTAATCAGTATTTTAATCCAGTTATATGCTTTTTCTAATATTCTTTCATTAGCATATTCCTGTAAACAAGAGGGGAATACTAAGCTTAAATTCTATAAAGAATGTGCTTACTTTTAACTTTTTATTTTTGGTGCCAGGGATCAAACTCGAGGCCTTGCTGCTTGCTAGCCAAGTGCTCTAACCACTGAGCTAAATCCCGGCCCCAGGAACATGTTTACTTTAATCCACTATCAAAATATACTAATTTTTAAATCATCTCTTTCATGTGGGATGGAAGCCAGATCAAATGCTCTGCTACCGGTCCTACTCTGCAGAAAAAACACGTGCCCCTGACCTAGAATATTTAACCTGTTCTTGGCTCCTGAGAAGGTCCCATTCCATCATAATGGCAAGACCATCATAACACCATTTGGTATTTTCTGTAGATACCAAAGATCAACCCTGATCCCTAATACATGCAAACAGACCACTAGGAAGAAATACGGTGGCTTAGGAAAGCTCCAAAGTGTTTTGTTGAAAGATATTAAACAAACAAAATACCAGAGTACATCATTCGTCACCCCATCCTCTAGACCTTCCCCTGTATTTCACATGGTTCACACCTCTGGCCTTTTCTAGAATAGTTTTCCTGCCTGTCTTCCTTGGGGACCACCTGCATTGCAAAGCCCTTCTTGGTCACCAGTGCTACCTACGGTAGAATTAACACTCCCTCCTTCCTGTCCACAGTGTCCCTGTGAAGACCTCATGGTGAACGATGAAGGGCATGTACCCACAGTCCCATAAGATTATAATACAGCTGAAATACAGGCTATTCCTACAGCCTAGTTACGTCTTCACCCTCGAAATGTCAGAGCGCAATGCAATTACTCACACACTTGTGTTGACACTGATGTGAACAAACTTACTGCACTGCTAGGTGTCTAAAAGCCTAATACATGCAATTACATGCAGTGCATTATATTTGATAAACGATCTTGGTACTGTTCTATGTATTCACTATTCCACACTTTTGTTATTTTGGAGAACGCACTCCTTCTACTTCGTAGAAAAGCAAAGTTTACTGGGAAGCAGCCTGATGCATTTCACGGCCAGCAGCCACATAGGTCTGGGATTAACTACTTCTCTTGACTGCATCAAGAAGCCGTGTTCGTTCCTGGGCCTAGGAGCTCCAGGCCAGCCTGGACAACATACTGAGATCCCGTCTCAACAAACAAAGACAGGCCATGTCAAGTGATGGACATGGTATCTATGATGTTTCCACATGGACAAAATCTCCTAATGTCACATTTCCCAAAACATGCTAAGCTATGCAGGACTGTTTTTGCTTTTACAATCTTGCCCTGGGCACCTGGATACATTTTCTCTCTTCAGTGACGGAGTCTCCAAAGGGCTGTATTATCACATTTGTTTTCACATTCCCGGTCCCCATTGTAGCATCCAGCACAAAGGAGATGCGGCTGTGATTTTTGAGTGCATGGCCGGCAGAGAGATCCTTTGCACAGATGAGAGTTAGAAAGACGTAAGTGGACAGGGCAGCCCTGTTGCATGAGCAGGTTCACTGAGCTCCGAGAATGGTCACGGCTGCAACCCTCTGCATGAGACTTTGCATCGTTGCCTCACCGTAGGGTCTAGGCACTCCACGACAGTTTCCTGACTGTTGTTCTAAAGCAGAAGAGTCACTGGAGCTGGCCTACTGAATGGAGCCCAGCCCGAAGGTCCTTTCAGCGCCAAGGCTGACATCTATTTCAGAGCCTCTGCTCCAGGGGCCCTTTCCTGAGAACTCCCCACACCCATCCCGTCCCCTGGTGCTGGGGGTCAAACTCAGGGCCTCATGAATGCTAGGCAAACTCCACCACCGAGCTACATCTTCATTCCAGAACTTCCTTGTCCCAGGATTCTTCCCAGTTCTCCTGGAATACTCAAGTTTTGTGGAGAATGTTTAAGTCTTCCCTTTTTGCCAACTAACCTCCCTCTGGCCTACTCACTGCTAAACATTGGTATTTTCCTAGTAAGGTTTACCAGACAAAAAAGGGCCTAAGGAAATTTGCATAGCAAAGGTACACAAATCATTTTAGGCATGCAAATTATTGTTTTTAGAAGAATAAAAGGCTGTAAATATTTTGAGAAGTGGGCCCCCAGTGCCTCTTAAGTATTCTAAACTACACTGTGTGCTTCATAATTATGTAATATATAGAATACCAGCTGCTTTGAATGGTGCTCCGGAGGTTTGGATGGTATCAGAAAGCTCTCCTCTCCCAGGGAGAGCCATAATCAAGCCAGCATACCGTAAAGCCAGATCCAATTGACATTGAGTTGCTGGATTTTAAAACACTTTAAAACAGATGTTAAGTCTGTGTGGTATGGCTGCAGAAGAACATATTTTCACCTAAAAAAATAGAGTCTCACAAAGTTGTATACCTGTAAAGTGTATTAATATTTATCATCTCGTTAACATCTGTCTAAAGGGATACATAGATTGCATTTGGATGTGTGTGAATACACTTATATATTACATATTTAAATATTTATATACCTTTGCATTCAAATGCACACATAGATTCAGTTAAAAGATAAAACCCTAGATGCTTCTTTCAACTATGATGAAAAACACAAACATATTTGAGTGTCTGTAGAAAAAGAAAGAAAGAAAGAGAAGTGAAGAAAGACTTAATGCTTTTCACTGGGCCTTGTGTCTGACATGACTATAGGCATCTTTTCAAAGACTTCATTAAAGGCTACATTAATTCTTACTAGTTTTAGAAGTCCCCTCTGATAGCATAGGCCCTGAGCAACATGACTTTTGCGAGAAAAGAACCACGGGGCAGAGAACAGGAGGGATACTAGACTTCTCTTTTCAGGGTTGCACACATAGCTAAGTCCAACCAAAAACCAGCAAATGTAACAAAATGGTTTAAAAGCAAGAGAAAAGTAAGAAAAGCGCCATAACCTTAATAATTAAAATTTAGACATGGATCTGCACGTCTCCTTGGAAATCACTGGGACCAAGTTCAACGAGTTACTTCAATCTCTCTCAGAAAAGTGGAAAACTGTGGCTGTCCCCACAGGCTGGAGTGAAGAAAGCCTATTGCTATTTTAGGAAGAAAATATGGTCTTTTTTCCAGTAACTCAGTGGAGCAAGTCATTCAGGGCTTAATTTGGCTAACGCTGTCTCAAGACATAGGCGTTGGAGTCAAGACTGCATTAAACACCAGCCGTGTAACTTATGAAGTGTGTGACCTTGAGTGGTTTTCCTGATCTTTCTGTGCCGCAGTTTTCTCATCAGTCAAAGGGTAGCAGTGCTCATCTTGAAGACAGATATCCTGATAGAGCTCTTATATCTCCTTATATCTTACAGGGGAAAACACATAGACAGGCCACAGAAAGGCTTAACTACAGTGTCCCAACTTGATAGTCACAAATTCATTCAGTAATTGACCAGTCTGTATGTCTAGACTTACACTCTTTGTACTTTCCATCCTATTGAGTTGGGCAGAGCAAACATCCTTAAAAGACTGTGACTGAAATTGAGAAGACATAAAAATTTGCAGCAAGTTAGAGAAATAACAGGGGATGCTGAACCAAAACGCTTCCTAGGCTTTTACTCTTATGTATAGCTGCCTCCTTCCTTCCCTACTCACTCTGACTTTAACAGGAGCAGAGAAATCTGACAATTTAAGAATATACTGCAAAGGACAGATAAGGTGTGCCTGTCCACTCAATGATGGCACTCTTGAAATTCTAACCATTACCTATTTTCACCTGCACTCAGATGATAACAAATAGTGCAAAGCAATCTTTGTTCTACTGTCATTGTGCTTTACCATGGGTGTGAAGATATCACACGAATAGGTGACAAGGGAACCAAAAAAATGCCATTCGAGGCTGGGGATTTAGCTCAGTGGCAGAGCACTTGCCTAGCAAGCGCAAGGCCCTGAGTTCGATCCCCAGCACCAAAAAATAAAATAAAAATTAAAAAAAAGTCAATCATTTCGAGTAGGAGTGTTTCATAATTTAATTTACCAACCTTTTTTTAGCTGCCCTTCCTACCCATGACACATACTGTCATAGGTACATTATATTAGAGGTACACGTTTCCTCCTGTCTAAAAGGAATCTCCCCACAACCTTGTTCCTCAGACGATAGTCATCTGGTACCAATACCTGGGCCTCCCTCTCTCTTCTTCTCCAGAAAGAACCTTGCTGAACCCACTATCTGTAGCAGCACTGAAAAGTGTAGCATCTTGGGTTGTGTCCCACCTACAGATAGGCTTTATTTGGTTTGGACGAGGTTTTCAAAAATTTGAGCCAACAATTTAAAACAGGCATATTTCACATTTTTTTTTAAAAGGAAAAAACTAGCTTAGCTATTGCTTTTGAAAATCTGGCAACATTAGGCTCACATTCATTCTCATACAGCAACCATCAACCAAGAATGAAATAGGGCGCTGGCTCCCTGTCACCATGTCCTTCCCTTATGTACATGCCATACTCATACACACACTCATACTGCCACACACTCACGCATGCTTACACACACAAGCAGATACACACGCTCATGCATACTTGTACATACACTATTCTTCAAAGCCTGACTGATTCAGACCGGAAGTCACCAAGGATGGCCTTTGAATTTACCACCCTGTTGTGTATTACCGTGGCAGATTTTTCTCTCAGTTCATTCCTTCTTTCCTACCATATTTCCTATTCCATCACAGAAGAGGAAATTTTCTGGCAAAGGAAAATGTTCTAAGTGTCTTGTGCCATGAGTAGACCTTCTGGTCCTCCTCGGCCGCTCCGGGCTGTCTGAGTCCTTGAGTCAGCTGCTTCCTGGGCTTGCTGTCCATCCTGGGCTCCCGGGCGCTCCTTTGGTTCTCATCCCTCCTCCCTTCTCGTTGCTCTATACCCCTCTCTCTGTGATAATGACAACTATTACCCCTTTCGTCACTTCTTACTCTCATATCCACCTAAACAACTTCTGGATTTCTATCTCCAGCTTGGATTTCTGTCCTGGAAGGATCTGTTTGTTGTGTGTCCCCAAACAGATGGCACCTCTAACTCAAAATGCCAAAAGTAAACTCATTAGCAACAGTGAAGCTTCCAGCTGAGCTTGCTGGATCCTCATTATTGTGTCATAATCCACTCAATTACTCATTCTCACATCTAAAATACTTCTTTCATCTTTTCTGCCTAGCAACAAGTCCTCCACCCATTTCTATAGGATCCATTCAATTCTATCATCCAAATCACCCTGCTGTCTCCTTTTCCTGCCGCTGTTGTGGCCATGAGCACTTTCAGGATATTTGGCAATGTCTAGAGACACTTTTAGTTGTCATAGCAGGAGTGTGGGGAGTGAAGCTGCTGGCATGCAGTTAGCAGATGTCAGAAATGCCACTAAAGATTCTGTAATGCACAGGCAAGGCCCACGATAAGAAAGATCCAGCTCCAAGTGCCCATGGTGCCAAGGCTACCCTGAAACAGAAGTAGGGCATTAGGAACTGGTCCTGGTAACCTGAATCCACAGAGAAGGTGAAATGCACATCTCTGCAGCCATGTGCCAAATTGGAGACATAAAGAGCATTGCTCTACACTTAATTTTGTTATCCCATCCTGCAATCGATTGGCTTTCTGAATTTTTTTTACCTCCACATTTGTGTTAACTACATTAATGTTTTAAAAAGAAAATGATCTGAAACATCATTTCCTTTAATTTTTTAAAAAAAATTTTCAGGTGACTTAACCTTAGAAACTCCATTTTACTGAGTTCCCATGGTTCCAGGGTGCAGCTGTGTGGCACATTCTGCACAGCAGCCCCTCTGGGGAGGGCTGGGTCGCCACGCCTGGGGCAGCACAGCTAGAGACATGTCATCTGTCCCAGAACTGACTTTCTTGAGAAGATCTAAATATCCACATGAAGGGAAAGCACTGAGATTTCTAGATTGTGAAAACACCAACTATTATAGAGAAACAATGGAGGAAAAAATGTATATACAAGAAATAAAAAGCAAACCTCATTTTTACAAATGGCAAAAAAGATAAACCTAGGTCTCCAGGCAGATCTGTGAGGCTGGTAGTAGCTGTCCATTTTACTGTTAGATGTTCCGGTTTTTGCCATAACACACTATAGATGGAATCCAAGGCCCATTAAACTAAACCCTAAGAGCAGAAAGTTCATTTCTTTACAAATAGAAAGCAAATTTGGTGGAATTATTTTCTTACTAAAGGGCTGCTGAATATGCGTTCATTGGGTTTTCGTCTGGGCCACATACATCCTAAAAGCAAGGGCATTATTCTGCCATCATTACCGTTTGTACGTCTGGATGCCTGCAGCTCAGTGCTCAGATTGCTGACACAGGCAGAGCTGCGACAAACCAGAAGATGGATAGGCTGATCGACTGCTGATGAAATAACTCTAAAAGAACTATGATGATCCCATACATTTTATATTCAATTTATTTTTTTAACTGGGAAAATAAAATAGCTGAAATTTTGCTCAAAACCGATTTAAACAAGCCATTTCCTAGAAATATAAAGCTAGTTCTGAACATTCCTTGGACTATACTCTCTTACTTTAGTGATATGCAAATTAAGACTCAGTGACCTGGAGCCCACAGAAATAGAGGACAGAGTCCCTAGCCACGGCCTGAGCAGCCAGCCTGGCAAGTGGAACTGGTCCCGGGCCCCATCATAGTGCTCCAAGGAATGACACTAATAACTTGGCAGCCTCTCGATTCAGAAAGCACTCAAGGTAGCTGAGGGGAAAATGAGAACCAGATTTTTATTTCTATTGTCCTGTTTGTATATACCCATTTACTGAAAGTATGACCGAAATTATTACAAATATAGTCATGCATTGCTTAACAATGGCAATACATTCTGAGAAATGCATTCATTAGGTGATTGTTGTGTGAACATCACAGAGTACTTATACAAACTTCTATAATATGCCTTCCCATACTCCACTTCAGTGACAAAATGTTTAATATGAGAATGGGGCAAATTATCTGATTTTTAATACAGTGAAAGAGAAAAGATCTTTGGTAAAATGAAATGCTATTTAGCTAAATTCTGAAAGAATATGCTTATGTTCTCTGAATCTTGTTTTCGTCAAGTTCCTCTCTATATTAGCTGCTTGGGTTACCATAACAAAATGCTGTGTGGACTAGGGGGCTTAAATGGCAAATTTATTTTTCACAGCTACGGAGTCTGGGAAATCCAAGATTTAGTTCCTACTGGGGGCCCTCGGCCTGCCTCCTGCATTCTCACATGGTGGCGGGGGAATGAAGAGGGGAGAGAGAGATGGAGAGAGAGAGAGAGAGAACTTCAACACATGAATTGGGGGCTGTATAATTCAGTCCATAGCACTCTCAACACTGCTGAGAGCATTGCATGGTGCTGGGCAGGGACGAATCTTAAAAAATGCTCTAAGTGGGGCGTACGTAAAACACCATGAGCAATGAAATGTGGGAAAACAGAATCGAGCCTTAATCAAGAAGGGTTTAGTTATGTGGTATGTAGCAGATAAAGACTTGGAAACAACAAAATGTACAGGCCGTAGAGGACAGAACATGGCAGGAGGCTGTTTTCTGGGAGTAGCCAGCAGGAATAGGTTCCAGCAGCCACAGAGAGCCAAAGCAGACACAAGAACCACCACAAAGATGTTGCAACCAGAGAAACTGACTTCTATCAGTATCTTTACTCTGACAGATGATAGGGTTTGGAGAATATGAACAAAAGCAGCAGCAAGTATATCACATACGTGTGTGCATGTGTGTGTTTGCTTCCTGTGAAGGCCTGGTTTCTGACTCTATATGGGAGTGGATTTCTCTTGCTGACCCTAACTGCTGAGCTAACTGCACAGGTTTTTAATCTGGTTGAAGGCCGTCTCATTGGCATAAACAGCCCACTGACTCACCCCGAGAAGGCCAGTGTAGTAGCAGCATCTCTTGGACTGGCTTCCTCATGGATCTGGCTCCATACCCAGCAGCACTCTGGCTCTTTCTGATTCCTCTCTCCTTGGCTGCTGTCAAATCCCAGCCACACAGATGGTTTCCTGACTGCTGTGGGCCACAGGTGAGCCGACGGGGCTGATCATACCGACGACACCAAGATAGAGTAGTATAAGCTAAGAGTATTTATTAGAGGCCTATTTTTTTTTCCTCTTAAATTTCAGAACTTGAAGTAGCTTTGTTACTTCATATCTCTTGCTTCTCATTCAATCTCAGGCCACTGAATCCTGAGTTACTCCTCGGGTTTTTCTTTAATTTTGTTCTAGTACTTGTTGAGAAATTCCTAAACGTTTCAGCTCTTAACCCCGGTTCTTCCTTAGTGCTAATGAATCGCAGCCTTTCCTCGAGGTGTACTTGTTAGTTTATTGAAAAGACACTCCTGTGTTTTCCTCTGTGTATTTGTGTAAGTCTTCAGGATTTAATGTTACACTAGAAACACAAGTTCGATGTTCAATAAACACTCCACTGACTTAAAGACATTTTTTTCACTCTCCTCTTTTTCTTGTCATCAATTCTCACTTTTATTGGCAACTTTTCCCTATACTAGGTTTGTTCAAGACAGTTAATTGTTACTATTTCAATAAAGGAGTTAGATTTCCATTACTACAAGATAATACCATAAACAGGAATGAGTAACATCAGCCGCATGTAAGCACAGACTGAGACTGCACGGGGCAGTGGGTGCCCCCCAAAAAGACAAGACACCTACTGTGGACACTTGTCATGCAAATGGGAGGTCCTACTTCTGTGCGTGGGTCTTCACAAGCACCCTGCTCATATGTGATACATCTGGTCACTAATCAATATTACCAAAAGCACAAGAAAAATTCTCTTAACAAATAACACAGAAGTAGACAATAAAGATGTTACACTGATAAAACTGGGACAGCAATTGTTAAACCGACATGCAACTACCTCTCCTTTGCAATAAACTCCACTGGCAGGAGATAAAATGGAGAGATTACCATGAGTACAATTGAACTGCGTGAAGGTCTATGTTTTAGTACCTTTAGGATTGTAAGTATTTTATTTAATTTCTATGTTCGTTCATGGAAAGACTATTTTAACTCACCATAGGTAGTTACCAAATATATCTTTTTAATCTCAGCTTCTTGTTTATACCAATTCTTTCTTTTTCATTTCACTCTAATCAAATATGCCATTCAAGGTCTAGGATTTTATAGACACATAACAGTAGTTATTTATATGCTGGGAGCAATCCATTTTCTGAACAGCTGGCAAAGCAGCTTAATATCTCGGCCAATCATTTCAAGCTCTGAAAAATTCAACATTCTACAGTGCTGTTAAGGGCAACCTCAGGACGTTACTTAGCCTAAGATGCAAGATACCCCTGCCTTTGTCTCTCTTTTTGGCTTCTGAGCTTTTCAGTTCATCTCTACACCATTTTGTTACTGTCTGGCAGATAATTTACAGTGGGAGATCAAAATTAGGCAGAGGAAACTTTGATGCTACATTGTCTGCCAATAAAACATTCATTTAGTAAACAACTACTAGGAAACTTCTTCACTGTACCCTAACAACTGGGGAAAACAGGGATGAGGCAGGAAGTCTTTGTTCTGGAGAAGCCCAAATGAGGCGAGGGAAATGCACAAATATATCTTCAAAAAAAAAAAAAAAACATAGATAAGAATGTGGCTGAGCAGACCCGTGGTTGACACTGCACCAAAGAAGTCCAGGGAAGGCTTTCCTAAGGAAGTGGCGGCGGAGTGGGAGTTTCAACAGTGGAGCATCTGTAAAGCCCAAGGGAGCGGGACATCGGAGAGCAGCATGGAAACTAAAAGGTGGAGGGATCAAAAAAAACTGGGACGATGGCTATGGAAGAAGGGTAGGGACCCAGGGCTGAGTCTGAAGACAACTGCGGCTAGCGGGACCAGAGGCCTCTAAAAAGAGGTGGTGTGGGCAGTGGATCTGGGCTCTAGAGTGAGATACTGTGGCTCCCAGTCCTGACATTGTTCTTCCTGGTTTTGTGTGTTCGAGCAAGCCGCTTAAAAAATCTGCTTCTATCTCACCCACATGGGAAGGTAACTTCCCTCCCTTCGGGGGCTGTAACAAAGATCTCAGGAGCCAGGTGCAGTGGCGCACACCTGTGATCCCAGCTAACTGACTGGGAAACTGAGTCAGGAAAATTGAAAGTTCGAGGCCAGCCTGGACAAGCTAAAGAGACTCTGTCTCAAAATAAAATTTAAAAGGGGCTGGTTGTGTTGCTCACTGGTAAAGTATCCCAGAATTTTAAGAAATGAACACAACAACGAAAATACAGCACAGGATTATAAACATAAAGCATGCTCTCTAGCATATTTTAAGATTACTTTCATTTTAAATGCCTTAATTTGCCAAGAGGCATGGGCACATGGACAGTGAGAACCACTAAAAGGTTTGAATCAGATGAGTACTATAAACACGTCAGAATTTTTGACTTTATTCGTACATGTTTGTAGTACACAATGATTTTATTACCTGTAAGGAACTGGTACATGCACATAACACATTTCAATCCTTTTTTCCCCTCTTCCCTCCAGGGATTCAGCACGAAGGAAGACAGATGAAGGTGCCGATCAGAACGGGAACACTGGGTAGGAGATTAATGTGATGTCCAGGTAAAGGGCGATAATGACTGAATGTACTAAGGACAAAGGTAAGGAAATGAACTAGGGACAAGTTTTGCAAGTAGACCATCAGGACCTTCTCAATGATTAAATTTGGTAGAAAAAATATCAATTAAGAAGCATACATACTGTACAATTTATACAGTAGTTTATTCAATATGAGATATATATATATATATCTCACATATGTATGCAAAGACCAAAAGTCTTAGATTTTATAGAGAGAAGAACTATTTAAAATATGCTTATTCATCAATATTTAGTGATTTTTATTTAATCACTGTATAATTTGTACACAGTAAATTGTACAGATCTTTAGCATACAGTTTAATTGTAGTAATACATTTATATTACACATACCCAGTGAAAATATGGGCAATCCCACAAAACTCCTTCCTGCTTTTTTCTTGTCAAATGATGACCCTCAAAGGGCAACCATTCATTTGATTTCTATAAAAACTGAGTGATTTTGCTTGCTCTAGAACTTTATATAAATGGAACACTCTATAGTATGAGTACTTTTATATCTGGTTTCTCTCACTTAGTATATTTTAAGGTTTTTCTTTGGGTTATGTGTTAGCAGTTAATTCCTTTGTATCATTGAAAAAACTTATTGTATGAGTATATTACACATGCTTAATCCATTCTCTACTTGATGGACATTTGGACTGCTTTCAGTTTTAGACTAGTACAAATAATGTTGCTCTGAAGGTTCTCGCACAAATCTTTGGTAGACTATGTTCTTTCTCCTTTGTATACTGGGAGTAGGATTACTACTCACAGAGTACATGCATCCTTAACTTTATAAAAAAACTCCAAACTATTGGCTGTAATATTTTATACTCCCATGGGCAATTTATGAGATCTCAGTTGTTCCACGTCCCTGCAAATATTTGCTACTCTTGGTCTTTAATTTTAGTCATTTTAGTGTTTTCTCAGTGGCATTCATTTGGTTTTATTGTGCACTTTTTCGATGACCAATAACATTAAGCCCCTTTTTGTGCAATTACTGCTCATTTGGTTATTTTCCTTAAATTAGCTTTTCTGTCCAACTATTTTGCCCACTTTCACTTCTTAAAAAAGTCCACATTTTTGTCTTTCTACAACTAGATTAGAGTAGTTATTTATGTTCTAAATACACGTTTTGGGGAATACATGTATTTTATACTTTTTGGCCAGTGTGTTGTTTGCCTGTTCATTTCCTAACTGTGTCTCCTAATGAACAGAAGTACTTAATTTTGATGAAATCCTGTTCATCAGTTTCTTCTGTGATGATTAGTAATTCTCTAGCCCAGGGAATCTTTGTGTTTCCCAAGGCCATGAATATGGTCTTTTCTTCCTTCTAGAAGCTGCATAGTGTAGCCTTTGTATTCAGGCTTATGATTCATCTCAAATTAATTTTGATGTACAGCATGAGATAAGGATCTTTTTTCCATATGGATATCTGGTTATGCCAGTGTCTTTGGTTTTAAAAGACTTTTCCTTTCTTAACTGAATTTATTTGTTGCTTTGCCAAAAATTAATTGAACATATGTGTGCAGATCTAATTCTGTTCTGTTTGCTTACTTACCCTAATACCAACAGTGCAGGCCCCTCTCTTCAGGTCCCATTTTCCCGTGATGCAAGGCGGAGTCCATGTAGATACCTTGGGGGAATGTGGAATTTTCTGTCTCTCAAAGAGCACAGCCCTGTGCTGTGTGCAGCCTCAATGTCTGAACACAGTTGTTTCATTTGGAATACTTGGCGTCGACCTCCACACGGGCCAGTGCCTGGTCCTTCTGAAGGTTTCAGCCTTCCTGCCTGGCACGCTGTAGGTACAGGCTGCCTTTCGCCGCCTCTGAACTGTTCTCTGCTCAGCCCTGTCTCTGCTCCTAGCACAGGATTTTCAACCTCCTTTTCTTTCTGTCCCCACCACGGAATATAAACTCCTTGATGTATTCATTCTTGTGTAACTGGTACCAAGAAGACTGCTGGCACAAGTAGAAGAAACTCAAAATATAGCTGTTAAGTAAAGTGATTTAATAGTGATAAAATTAGGGTTCCATAAAATAAAAACATTTATTTGTCCTACAGTGTCTGGTTTATAAGAATTTTTAATAATGATGGAAAATGTGGACAATATTAATACTCATACCACAGCATGCTTCAGTGTTAGATACTATATGAAGTGCCATATGTGGGATAATAAGCCTCTTTCTAGCAATTATACTAAAAACAGGAATGTACTTCTCAATTTTAATACATAGAATGAGACACGAGTATTTCATGAAATTTAACATTCAAATCAAATAATAAGAAATATGAAAAAATTTAGAAAAGAAAAAATATGTTCATTTATAAGCATTTTTACATATCCTTATTAATAAAATAAACTGTAGTTCAACTGGGTAAAAACTTAGAATATTTTCTTTCATTTTATGAAATAAATACATTTATTACAATAATACACACACCTTACTTAAATATTGTAATTCCCCCATTGATAGATTGTAAACATTACTTACTGACTTGATTCATGGAAAGGACAGTTATTATTGGTGCTATTTTTCAAAGATTAATAACTCATTAGGTATGTACATATGTATGTATGTATTTGAGACAGTGTATCACTATGTAGTTTAGGTTGGTCTTGAACTCACTGTGTAGCTGAAGCTGGTCTTGTACTCACAGTGATCCTCCTGCCTCAGCCTCCTGAGTGCCAGATTTACAGGCCTGCACCACCACGCCCAGCATATTAGGTTTTCAACAGTAAACATTCACCCCCTAAAAATGCTATTTTCAATGATTACTTGGACAAATATCTTTTGAAATCCCTTCTGAAAAAATAAAAGAACGTAATACACAGTATGTATTAATTGGTTGTATACTGACTCCTGTTAGCATAGCTTTCTGGTGTATAGTGTTTTGGTTTTATGTGGATAATGTCCATTGTATTGTGGCCCCTCTGTGTAGAAAGAAAGTTTTCATTTCTTCCCGTCTCACTGCTGTAGCTGACCTTGGTGTTAGTGTCATGAAAGCTGAGTACCAAGTGAGCCTAAGAATGACATGTCGAAAGGGTAAATCATTCCAGCATGCAATACTGAGGACACTAGGAGAAATCTTACAGACGCACTCTATGGCTCATGGGCGTGCAGTCTGTGCACCTCCTATGTCTCATCTTGGATGAACGTACCATGCAAACTCCAATTAACAAACATTTAAATGGAGAAATCTGTAAAAGTTGTCAATAGTCATAACCTTATCATGTTTAAAAGTATGTGTTTACATAGTCTCAAAGTTGTGCTTTTAATAAAAATTGAATACTTTCTCAAAATCCATGAACTTTAACATTACAGAGCTTTAATGCACCTAATGTGAAATTAAATACATTTATATGGCAATAGGGCTTTTTATTTCATGCAGTATTGTGTTTTTAAGGCGTATGATGTTAAACAATATGTAAGGAAATGATAAGTCTTGTACCAGAAGGTTATGCAAGGTTAAATTCTACACACAATTTTTTTAAATAAGAAAATGTGCTAACTATAAGAATAAGTAATATTTATTGAATACTTTTTATATCCTAAACATATTTAAATCTTTCAGCACTCTAATATAACTCTCCCCAAAATCCTGGGGGTAGGTTTTACAACCACTGAATTGAATGTTTATCCAAGAATAATAGGATTCAAATATTTAAATATTCAACTATATACATTCAAGTAAGTACTGTTTATTAAAGAAAAAATCTTGGGAGGATAGACACAGTTTTTGCAATAATATTGAAATTGCTCAGATATTTTGAAGACAAATATCCCCACAGTGGGGGCAAATTTTTGAGAGTAGATTCAAATAGTTGAACCATAAGCAACGATTGAGAATCAAATATAAAATTAAAAAGGAATAATGACCAATAAGTCATTTGTGGATATCAATAAGCTGACTCTAAAATACATATAGAAAGGCAAAAGTATTAGGGTATCCACCATAATATTAAAGAAGAACCAAGTTGGAAGACTCACATTATATAATTTCAAGATTTACTGTGAAGTTACAGTACCTGAGACAGTGTGGTGTGGTAACACTGTGGGAATAAACCAGGGAACAGAGTTAAGAGCCTACTATAGAACTACAAAAATACAGCTGATTTTTTTTTACAAGATCTCTGTAATCATCATCAACAAGAATTTTTTAAAAATTGAAATAGCCCAAATAGACACTTATAAATGTATGTTTCTTTATACTTTTCATTACCTTCCACCCATACAATACCTAGTTGTAAAAAATGACAGATCTCTTAGGATGTGTTATTTACAAGTATCAACTCCCCAAGATAAGTGCAATCATTACAAACTGAAAATATATACTAATAAAAATTAAAAAAAGATCTATGAACATTGGTATGGAGATTGGCATAAATATTCATGTACCATTGTATATACATGTATAAATTAATTTTAATAACTAAAGTCCATATTGCACACAACTAATTTTGATTTTTACTTAATGTCCTCTTGCTGTTCTGGCATCTTATCCAATATTATGTGACATTTAGTCCTCATGTAGCCTCAGCCTCGTCTTAGTTGACAACAGCTCCTACTTCGCCTGATTGTGGCGACCTTGATAGTTTTGAGGTGTAGTGGTCAGGCATTTCATAGAATGTCCCCCAGTCCTAGATTTTATGATGTTTTTCTCATAATTAGACTGGAATTATAGGTTTTTGGGGACTAAACAGGAAAGGTTCATCTTTATCACGTCCTGTCAAAGGTACTTGCTCTCAATATGTTGTTGATCATAATCACCTGGCTCATGTGAGGGTGGTCATGTTTTATCTGCTGCCAAGTCCCTCTTCTTTTTTCCCACATGGCACTCTTTGGAAGGAAGTCACTGTGTGAACCCTACACTCGAGGAATAGAGAAGCACCCTCTACTTCTTTGAGTGTGCATTATCTACAAAAATTATTTGAAATTCTTTGTATGGAAGATTTATCTATTCTTCCTCCATTTATTCCTTTCTTTAATCATTTATTTATGTCAACATAGACTCATATATGCTTAGTTTATGTCATGAGTTATAAACAAATACTTCTGCTTTTTTACTCCAGTTATTCCATCTTTGGCCAGTGGGATCACTTTAATTGGTTCTTGTGTCCCTTTGACCTTCCATATCATTGTCGTTGATTTCAGTCATCATCCTTTGCTGAGCAGTTCCATGATTTCTTACTATAAAGTACTCTTGGCTCATCAGGCCTATTTCCTGCTGTAGCCCTGGTATCACCCATTAGCTAGGGATTCTTGGTGCCTTTTCAGAGAATGGAATTAGGAACCAAAATCTGAGTATTAGGTTTGCTTGTTACAATTATGATGTTGTTGCTTCTAGATTCTCTCATTTAAAAACATGGAAATAGTATGTGAATTTGTATATATGCACTCTACATAAATATTGCACTCTACATATACATTCACATGTATCTGCATTAAGCTAAACAGAATTCAAAAATGGTATCTGCAATTCTGATTAATTGCCTAATGAGTCATTCCAGCTTTCTGCTCTTGCTTGTATGTAACTCCCTCTTCTGACAATGAAAAATCTGGCTCTTACCACTCCCCATTCCTTTGCCTAATTGTTCCACTTTGGCACACAAGTATGGTGGTTTCTAAATTGGTAAATGCTGATCAATTAGAATACAATGCTCTATACAGTTCCTTTCACATTTAGCTTTATGATCTCTACTCATTTCCAAAGTTACTCAGGTCAGCAAATTTTCTCCCTCCCTTTTCCAGTAAATCATTTCCTACACTTTTAATCATTTCCTTCATATTTCACATTTCATCCTGAGATTTCCTAACCTCTTACATGATTTTTAATTTGCATACACATCATTGTGCTTTGAGATTTTATGGGTTTTGATAAACCATATGTCATGTATGGGATCATGCACAATAAATAGTTTTATTGCTCTAAAAATCCCCCATGATTCAATTCGACTCTCTCTTCAAGCCCGTGACAACCTGTGTCTATTTCCTGTGTCTGTAGTTTTGCATTTTTCCAGAAAGCAATACAATTTGAAATCACAGAAAATGTAGCTGTTTCAAACTGATCTTCCACTCAGCAATATGCATTTGAGATTCATCTATACCTTTAGATGTCCTCTGCCTATTCCTTTTTAGTCACTGCATAATATTCCATTGTATAGATGTGGCATTTGTGTATACATTATATACTGTCTGTGTATACATGCATTTAGTTTTTGATGACTATAAACAAAATTCTATAAATTGTTGTGTGTCAATTTTTGGACTTAACTCTTTAGATCAGTTGGGTCAATACCAAGGAGCACAATTACTGGATTATTTGGCTATACTAGGTTTACTTTGTAAGAAATAGCCAGATTGTTTTTTAAAGTGGCTGTGGTATTCTGCACTGACCCCAGCAAGGGCAGAGAGAAATTTTCTGTTGCTTTGCATTCTTGCCAATGATTGGTTTTAGCAGTTGTTTGGACTTGACTTTAAGTATTCTAATAGGTGTGCAGTAGCATCTCATTGTAGCTTTAATTTGCATTTTCCTAATGAGGAAACACCATACAAATCACAATTGAAGGACTGGGATATTACAAGATAACTGGCCAGTACTCTTCAAAATTTTCAGATTCATCATACGCAAGAAAAATGTGACCAATTGTCACAGCCAACAGGAGTCTAAGAATATATGGTGACTAAAGGGGAGGTGGCATCTTGAAAGGGACCCTAGATTATCCAAAGGACAGTGAGTAAAAATCCATGTAATGTGAATAAAGTATGGACTGTAGTGTAATAATAATATATTGAGTTATTTATCAATTATAATAAATATATCAAAATAACAAAACATTAGTAATAGAGGGATTCTGTGTGGGGTAGATAGAACAGTATTTTTGTAAACTTTTCAGTAAATCTAGAAGTGTTCTAAAATAAAAAGATCATCATAAAGGTCATCTAAAACTCATCTCAAAAATAAGAACATAAAATGCAGAAGGAAATTATGAGTAGGAAGTGTAGTTATAAAGTTATAACACTCATCTGCACTTGTGGCAGTGGTTTTCAGTGGACCCTGAATCAAAACAAATTACTTTTGCAAGTCAGAGGTGAGCATTTTTGCACTTCTATTAACCAAGAGCTAATATTCATGCACTACTTAATGTTTCCTAGAGCTATTTCAAAAACTTCATGCATATTCTTATTCATTTTATTCTATCACCTCTTGAAAGTGACTACTTTGAATTGGAAAATTTTATTTTGAAATTATATGCAAACTTTTATCCAAAAAAGAGATTTCTACAGGTATAAGCATTGGTGTGTGTCTATATATTTTAAAGGGCTTTTTTACTTATAGTCACATTTTAAAACTCCCAGGAGCCTCCAGGGAAAAATAATTCCAAATATTTCATCATTAATTTTACAGTCAACTTTTATTTCTCTTTCAATATACTATTTTAGGTTCATGTATATGATATTTTATTCAAGAAAGTGATATGCCAAACTCTTCGGTAATATCTTCTTTTAGCATTTCTGTTTACATTTTATTGGTGGTATAAACCCTGGGCCTTTGTCATTAGTTTTCAACGCAATTTAGGTAGCCTTAATTTTAAAGGCGTACATTTACATATGCATAGGGTTCTATTGTAATATAAACATTATACCCTAAATATTTTTAAAAACAAAAGATTTAGAACTGTAAAAACCTTCAGGGCAGACATCTGTCAGTTCAGTGTCTGCCATTTCCGATAAACTCATTCATGCAACTCGTATTCCTTAATCAAATAGCAAGCTCAGCTGTTGGAGCTGACATCGAAGCAGACTTTTTCAAATGATTGTTTCACATGAAAAGAAGACTTACTAACCATTTGTATAATGTTTACCAAACTCTTGATGTAAGACAAATATGCTCCTCTTTGAAAGCTGAGGAAGCAATACGAGACACCTGTAAGTGGTCTGAGCTGTGTGGCTAGTGATAGTGTCCTTAACTTACTCTGCCTGTGCTGCATAAATGTTCTGTTCAATAAGGACAAAACACATACTATAAAACGCAGGATCAACATATCCTTCCCAATTGTTCTTTCAGAGAGTCTATCCTTAGTCTATACTTGACCAAATAGAGGGAAAAAAAAGAATCTTGTATCCAACAGAAGCAAGAAAAGGCTTGTATATACATATATATCAAAACAAGGTATTTCAAATTTTAGTTGATGTAAATATTATAAAGCTATCCACACATGCCATATATATTACACACACACACACACACACACGCACATACACACACATTTTTCTCATGAAAATATTTCATCTTAATACAAACTAGTCACAACAGCTACAGCAGGAAATTCCTTTCTGTTGCCACCACGGAATGCTCTCACTGCTGACAGCACTGAGAAACCTGTCGGTGACGATTCAGAACGCAGTCCAACTGCAGTATCTAAGTGCAGTGTAAGTGGATTTTTTTCCCCTTTGTGCTCTATTTGTGGATTTCTTTAATTCTTATTCATGCATACTGGCCCTTGACTTATAAAAAATTCAATGCAATAAAGGCTTCTGCTCAGCCAAATTCAATTTCAGAAATCATAAAAAAGTAAGATTTATAAAGCAATTTTTAGAAATCTCCCTCACTATCTCGGGTGAGAGAAATGCACTTTGAGGACTTGGCACCAGATATTCAGAAGTGCTGTCCTCCACTGTGGTCATGTTAAGGAGGCTTCATTCCATTTCCATGGGCAATTGGCAAGAATAAATCAGCCACATGACGGAGAACCTTCTGTAAGAGAACTCTTACGATTGGAGCCCATGCCGCAGATGGTAGGTCCTTTCTAGGCATATGCAAATAAACCTAGCAGAATAAGTTTTGAAGGTTATTTACTTAACATCACATTACAACTCTTGGCTAAATTTCTTATACTAGTAGGTTTTCTGTGATAAATTATTTTTCTCCTCCAATGAACTTTCATGAAATTACTTAATTCCGTACTCCAGGTAGCCAAGACAGAAGGTAAATATTCTTACAAATATTTTAAATGTTGGTCATTCAATATTTTAAGAAATCAATCTGTCTGTAGAGTACAGCTGGTCATGACTTCTGTTAAGTACCAAGTTGAACGTTCTGGACTATTCCAGGCCAGCTAAAGCTCAAAGACAAGTCTCCCTCACTCCCGCCTCCCACTTTGAAGAGCCTACAAAAGAGAGAATGACTTCAAAATAAATTAAAAAACCATTGGCACTAATACTGGTTAATACCAAAATGATTCCAACTCACATAATTTAAGGCACACAAATGAAACCATGTCACTCATATGCTAATAGTCTGCCGGTCTCTACACCAGAGCAAAAATCCTCACCTCAGCCCTTCTCCTTTCAGTAAGTTTGAAGCCAAGCCAAATACACATTTGCCTGATGAAATTCAGAAATGACAATTTTGCTTCAAGGTCTCTTAACTAGGTATGCATGAGATATTCTGAAGCAATGAGAATATTCATTTAAATTTAACACAAGGGAGGATATGAGCTTAGATTTGCCTCACAAAATGAAGTTTTGAGTTTCTAGATGAATGAATTAGACTGCAGATCACTATATTCACCCATATGGAAATAACATAACTATAATACAAGCTTCCAATTTAAAAAATAGTATTTTTCAAGGATAGTATTATTATGAAATGTTACCAATTAAATAAACAAAAAGTATAGGCAATAACAGTACATCGAAGCCAGATATTACAAATTTTAGTTGATGTAAATATTATAAGGCTATCCACATCTGCTAAAACAATAGGCAGACACTTGAGAACCATGTTAAAAACAAGGGAGATGGCGATGGATAGGCTTAAGAAACACTTTACAGAACCTAAATGTCTGAGTTTTCTAAAACTGAGCCTCTAAAGCAAACAGAAACTGTAAAAAAGTGAACATACATTCCTGATGAAATTACAGAGGCAATTTAGTGGGCTGGAGGGGATCAGCCAGACTTGGAAAGCAGCCAGGATGTACATGTTCACATCACCGCCGCTGCAAGAACCACCCGGAGAATATCACGTAGAGAGACTACAATTACATGGCTAACTCGAGAAGTGATTGTTATTTTTAATTCTGAATTTAGAAGTTAAGAATTTATCAAAAGTCATTATCTGGCAGAAATCAGATTAACACTACCTTGAGAGTTTCCTACGATAACACCATTAAAAACAAATGCCTTTTTTCCCTTTTCATTTGCCTTTGTATCTCAAGTAGTCTTTATTTTAAGCAGTAGCATTTATATTTTCATTCATTGTACTCACCCAGGATTCCCTCAAATGTCACAGCACTATAGTATTTATATATTCAACGTATGTAAGAGGCCGGGCATAGCTGGAAGGCATGCATGCACATGTCTAAAAATTTTCCTTCTCATAAAAATTCTCAGTATCAAAGGAAGGTCCAGGTTTGAGTTTTGACTCAGAAGCTTCATGCCTGTGTGAGGTCAAAACTAGGGCTGACTGGGGCTCTGACAGCCAGGACTTGAAGATCAGACAGACCTTTGAAGATCTGGCAAGGGAATATGGTGCATGTTAATAACCCAAGAGGACATGGTCCCTACCAAAGGTGATCAAGCCAGGTGGGCAGCAGTGACCAAGGAACAAAGTCTGGGACATCCAGAGCCAAGAAATGAGCTCGTGACCATGAGGAGTACCAGGACAGGATTCCAGTTCTGGGAGGAACTGAAGCAGCTAAAGAAGGCACAGCAGAGTCCGAAAACACGCTGATAGAAGGCAGCACAAATGCAGAGAGGCAGAGGCAGGGGAATCAGGGAGCTTGGAGATTTGGGGCTATATTGGGGGGAGCAGTCAACTTGTTTATACCTCTTTATTTTTTTAAGGAACTTCTTTTTAAGAAATAGGTACAAATAACCAGAGCATATGGATGCAGCAAGGAATTTTCAACTTTTAAATAATTTGGGGCAACTAACTTTACAATCTAGTTGGACAATTTATTGAAAATAGTAAAAATATGTCTGATTTAAAACTTAGGATCATTTGATCACTGAGTACTATTGCTTGATCATTTGAAATCAAGTAGTTAAAAAGGAAACACACTGTCTTTTACTACCTTCATCTTAGAAGCAGTTTGTGACCACATATGCAATACAGTTTGTTTTAGTGAGAGCTATGGACTTGACATACCAGACTGTGATTCATTTGATTTAATAAAGTTCAGGTGGGAGGGGTGTAGATTGCCAATTTCCTCCAGTTTATAAAAGGAAAGCCACCATCTCATTAGAAACGTTGTATTTATTGGAAAGAACTCGGCTGGTGGCTAGTTATCACTGGCATTGGACAGTGTGATTTATATTGTCTTGAAGGAAAAAAATCCAGAACATTGCCTCTAGAATTCAATTCAATGCAATAATCGCTGCATTTGCAAATTTACCAGGCAACTTAATATAAAATATATCAATAAAGTTAAGAGAGTCTAGCAGTAAACAGAACACACATATAGATGTCACAGGGGTCAATAAGAAAATTTTCAGTTTTTACAGAAATAAAACAAATGTTAAGATTGTATGGTTGGGCAGATGATGCAATACAGTTACAAGTGGGACAGAACAGCATTTCACATGTGTTTTATGAAATGATTGTGAAGGTAGAGAGAGTGTACAGAATGTTAAAGCATTTGCACATGTATGTGTCATTTAGCTAGTCACAGTTAATTATTACATAAGAAGATACTATCCATCTGCACTTGGTATAGGCAAGAAAGAGATTAAACTGTTTTTTGGGTTTTTTTTTTTTTTGGTTTTTTTTTGTTGTTGTTGATTTAGCTCAGTGGTTAGAGTGCTTGCCTAGCAAGCACAAGGCCCCGAGTTCGATCCCCGGCACCAAAAAAACCCTCCCCAATTTAAGAAATTTACTTTTGATTCACACAGAAATGACTTTAAAGTAATTTTTCTCTTCTACAACTGCTTGCAGGGGTGGGCAATGGTTGGGGGGTATTCAGAGAAGGTCAAGGTGAGGCTAATGAGAACAGTGGAATAGAAATGACTGCTGTTCTCACTATGCTATTGGGCCTGTGGAATTTCCTCCCCCTGAAACTGTGTTTCCACCAGAGACCCTGCCCTGCCCTGAGGACTCTAGAGATAGCGCAAGGCGAGCAGAGCAGACTAAAAGGAGAATTTCATTGCAGGTTCTATTTCTTAATCCACTGACATCTGTCCATAACATGTATTTGGTGGCTCCACACAGAATATTTGACCATTTATTTTTTTACTAACAAAGAATTTTAATTTGTGAGTAGCATCTTCTCATAAATTAGAAGGTGTTAAAACAATCTTCACAAATATGATCACTGTCATTTTGTATATAACTCAAAAATAAAGAAACCTAATAAAATATTAAAGACAGTTACATGCTAAAAATATGGATATTTTAATTTTTGATTCAACATAAATAGACTGGCTTTCTTAGAATCCTAATATTTTCTTGGAAGAACAAGGGAAAAGTAAGTACATCTCTATAAAATAGTCTCCTTAATTAAATCTCATTGTAAATTAATCTGAAAGTAAAACGTAGAACTATTACAATTATTTCCAAAACTGAAAATTTTACGAAGGGGTAAATTTTAGGTAATGTTTGCTGTACTTCAAGGTTCGATGTTCACATTATTTGGTTGATGTTTTTGTATGTTATTTGCCTCAATATGTATAATGACAACAGTAGGTACCATAGCCAGATGCCGAGAATTTTTCAATTTTCAAATCTCATAGAGTATAATATTTAGTAACTGCCATCATATTTGAACCACACAAAGCATTATAATTGTTGTTACATTTATTGGATCAAATAAAGGAAACAAAAATAATATGAAGATTTGTATTGTATACAAACTGGAATATCATAGATACACTATAAAATGAAAAGTCCCCAGGCAGTGAAATAATTAAATGCTCTTTTAATCTTATTGTTTTGTTTTAGTGTCCAATTAAGTGTAGAGAATTCTATATTTTAGACTTCAATTACTTACACACACACACACACACACACACACACACACACACACACACAAAATCATCTCCCCAAATAATCAGTTAGAGTGAGCTGTTCTCACAGGCCCTGGATGAAAGAGATGCCAAAACACAATGGCAGAATGTTACTGGAAAGCAATTGTTTGTTTAACGCTAGTTCAGAATTCATCCATTAGGGACCACTTGCTGGATGAAGGTTTTAATTTTTGAATAAAAAAGCTTCTTTTTATAATGGCCTAATATCTTTCATATTCTCTTCCTTAGGCCCTAGGAAATCATGGCATGTGATTTTTAAATAAAGCCTTTGCTGTCTGCCATTAATCCTTTCTGAGTTAGCAAATGAGTAATCCTTTTAATCACCAGGGCTGATACAATCCTATTGGTGAGACATCAGATAGTCCCCTGCTGATTTCAGGAGAATAATTTCCACAGCCAGGGACAAGTGCAGAATAAACATCTCCATATAGGATGTCATGGCTGAATTAAAAAGCACGGTGCTAGGAGCAGAGATGGATTATTATTTTATTGCATTATAATCCATAGCATCGTTAACTTAGATGGCATCTTCTATACTCATATTCTCCTTTCCAGCTGTAGTTGGGTGCTGATAACTGACGTCCACCTCTACAGGCTACAGGAGAATGAAGAAAGAATGCACCTGAACACAACTTTTAAGCATGAAATACTGTGCCTGCCATAAAGTGTTGGAACTTTGTCATATTCTTTAAGTGGAGTCATTTAAATTAATCTTTTTCAACCTTTAGGCCCAGTACTGAACATATTTATTTTCTTCGACCTCTCTCAATGTGTGACTTCTGGCCATTTATTCTCCTTTTAGTTGACTTTTTTCTTATCTCAAAGAGCTCAGTGGGATTTTATAAAATGGAACTATTAAATCTGAATGCATTGCACCAACAGTTCTTAGAGCTATTTCTAAAAGAAAGACATAAATATGCTTTGGCAATAAAATTAAAACCCATTTCCACTGAATATTGTATATTATCGTCCACTGTCCATTATCATTTTGCCCATCATGATAAAAAAAAAAAAAAACAAAACCAGAAACAATGAATAGACTTGTTTTTTTTTCTTTTTGATGTCTTGGGAGGTGCTGAACGCCATCATCATCACCACCACCATGATTAATGTCATAGCAAATACTTACAGAGCACAGATAAAGTGGCAGGCACTATTTCCAAGACTCGTGTGTATACAATTTATTTATAACATATACGAAGTATATAAGTATTGTAGACATGTTAGTATTTTGTGTATAAATTACTTTAGCCCTAACAACAATTCTGTGGCAGTGCTTCTATTATTATCGCTATTTATAGATGAAGAGATGGAGGCAGAGAGAGGCTAGGCTTTTGCTCAAGATCACAAAACTAACAAGTGGCTGACCTGGCCGGAACTGTGGGCATTACAGAGATAAGGAAGACATACAGGGTTTGCCTTTGAGCCACATGATCTGTCTAACCATAACCTGTCACCGGAGCTTTCAGACAGATTTCCACGGTCACAAGGTATACAGATCTAAATTAAAGAAGGAACTTTTCTCTTAAGGTCTCAGAGGTAATATCAAATTCAAGGCACATGACAAAATTATTTTTCATTGCTTACAATTAGAACAATTAAAAACTCAGAAAACTATAAACACATTGAGTCTGTATATTGTGTGTGTCTTTCCTTTTCTGTTGGCTGCCAGACACAAGAATCTTATTTTTTTCTTTATATAGAATAACAAACATTATTTTCTTATATTTAATAAAGGCTAAAATTATTTTATGAAGCACAATGAAGTATCCAAACTTCATTTGAATGAGTGAATGAGTGAATGATTAATGAATCAGAGAATTGGCATGTCAGGTTCAGCAGTGTCTTAAATCCCATTAAAATAGGTCATCAAGTTTTTGTTTTTGTCGTACTGGGGATTGAACCCAGGCCATTCACACTGAACTACATCCCGAAGCCCCTTTATGTTTGTTTTGTTCTGGTTTTTCAGACAGTGTCTCAACTCAGTTGCCCAGGCTGGGTTTGAACTTGTAGTTCTCCAGCCTGCTCCTCCAGAGGACTGAGATTACAGGCATTTGCCATCACACTCGGCTGGTCATCAAGATTTTAAAAGTGAAAAAAAAAAAAAAAGGTCATTTTTCTTCAAGTGGCTTCCAATCTGTAAAATGAATTTATTATTATTATAGAAAGTTAATCATTTTTAAATTTTAGTAGCTATTATCTCACTCTAGGACAACAAATTAAAAATCTAGATATAAGATTTTTCTATTTCTCTAATTTTCAGAATTTAATAACTCCTCAAAAATGACCGCTTCACAATGTTTGTTTAGAAAAAGAATTGATCTATATTAGCCTTAGAGGATATTTCTTCGAGGGATTTTAAACTTTAAACGTAATTCAAGAATTAAGTTATACATAGATGAAAATTCTGAGAGAATTTGTATGTGAAGACAGTGTGATCTACTGAAAAATAAACTTAAAGGAGACAAAGCCTGTAGAAAGATCTGGCTGAATGCTGGCTCAGGGGCTGGGACAGTAGGAGTTGAAAATCTTAGTTCGTTTCCCTGAATAGATGTTGTGTCTTTCTTATTATTATTGTATCCTGTAAAAATAAACATTGTAAGAGTCATAATAAGCTACAGTAAGAATCATATTGGATGTTACCAATTTCTGCATTATGATTTGTGATTTCTTTACATATAACTCAAGGTAGGTGTACTGAATGAAATGGGAAGAGCTGGAGACTACTGCTCCCTTTGTGACTGTTAAGGTAGCACTTGCGTGTCTCCAAAGCCACACAGCTGGCACATGCCAGACCGTGAACCCACATCTGTCTCGAATAAAGGAAAAGGGAAATTTTCCTTTGCAGAAAGAACTCAGTATCTTCATCTGGCGATCACTTACTGAGTGTCTCGTAAGTAAAGGGAGAATACGGAGCTGCCCAAGGCATTGTTTTGCCTTCAAGGAGCTTAAATTTTAATAGAGACTCTAATCATGAGTACAATTCTGTGGTAATAATAATATAATTATTTACTATTCATATGCCATGAATTTTTAATTAAAAAATACAGTTCATATTTTAATAACTGCATTTCCCTTCTCTTGCTGAATACAAATTTCTTAACAAATTAACAACACTGTCAAAAGAACAAATAACCACACTGAGGAAAGCTGCAACAAAGGACGATTCTACAAAACGAAAAATAGCCTTGGCCAAATAGTGTATATTTGTTATAGCAATAATTTCTGATCAGGTAGGCTGCCAACTGCTGTGTTTTCTATATAAAATGCCCCCAAACTCTGCTGTGTTTGGAAAGCGACTGGAGCCTGGGTCACCATACTCATCTGTGGATTCCGGGTTGCTCAATGTTCAGCAGCCGAATGTACCCAGATGGGCTTGTTTGGAGGCGGGTCACTGGGGCTGACTTCTTGCCCCTGGCTCTTCCCTCCTGTTTCTGCTTCCTGGCTGCCATGAGGTGTGCAGCTTTCTTCTGGCACTCCGTTCTACCCTGATGTTTCTGTCTGGGAGCCAGCTGACCGTGGATGGAAACCGAGTTAGAATAAACCTCCCTTCCTCTAAATTGTGGGTGATGGGTACTTTGTCCCAGTGATGGGAAAGTGACTGAGACACCAATAGCCTCTCTTTCTGAAGGAAAGTCTCAAGCATGAGGCAAAAATGCTTTCAGCTCAGTCATATTTGGGTCACATGATGAGGTACCATATATTTGAATATCCCCTGAAAAAAATCTAAGGAGGATGAAAATATATATACATATTTATACATGTATATTATTTTAAATACATAAATATATATGATATATACATATGATAAAATCTTGACTTTATTGCTCCTTGGGTGCAGATACTGTATCTATCACCTATTATTCAATCATTGATTTAATAATTATTTATAGAATCAATGTAGTTAAAGGAGACAAACCTAACTAGTTCCTGCTCTGACACTATGGCTCAGGGGCATAGCATATAAACCTTAACAAATGCATATGCTGTCAAGTGCTCTGCAGAATGGGCAGGTTAAGGGGACCAATATGTGGGTTCAGCGGACATTTGATGTGGAGACGTCTTTTCTGTGCAGGTACCGTACAAACACAGATGCAATTAAAATTCCGGGTGTGTTTTCAAAGTTGAATCAACAGAATTTGCTGGTGGATGTAGAGGGCCAGGAAAAGAGAAAAGTAGTGGCTGAACCCAATGTCTGAGACCTGAGAAACTGATAGAATGGAAATGCCATGGTTATTGGCGGGTGAGGAACTCGGCACAAGATTTCAGTTCTTGACATTCTATTGTTGAGATGCCCAGTGAACACCCAAACAGAAATGCCCACTAGGCCATGGGATATATGATCTTTGAGTTTATGAGGAGTGATATACACCAGCATGTCCATGGTATTTAAAGCCAGGGATTAGAGGAGATCCCCAAAGGGGTGGAAGTAGATGGAAAAGAGAAGGCCTGAAGAGTAAGTCCCTAGGCACGCCAACGATGACAAATTTGGAAGACAAAATAGAATAAATAACAATTAGACGCCACCTCACATCCATCAATAAATGGAAAATAACAAGTGTTAGGACGTAGAGAAGTCGGAACTCTAGGATATTGCTGATGAGACTATAAAATAGTGCAGAAGTCACTGTGGAAAAGTTTGGTGGTTCCTTAAGAATAAAAAATAGAATTACCATACGACCCAGGGATTTCACTCCGTGCTCATAGCAGTGTCATTCACAACAGCTGAAAGGTGGAAACAGTCTATATGCCTGTTAATGCATGAATGGATAAAGAAAACGTATTATTTAGAGACAAGGAGATGTTACTGAGCCATTAAAAGGAAAGAAGTTCTGGGGCATGTTACTGTGTGGGGGCACCTTGAAAATAGGCTAAGCAAAGTAACCCAGATGTAAATGTAAATGAACCCAGCAGAGGAGACTGAGAAGGAGGCTAACGAGGTAGGAAGGAATGAAGGGAGAATGGAAGCCAAGCAAATAAAGTGTTTGGTGGAGAAGGAAACAATCATTTGGGTCAGAGGTTGTGGAGAAGTCAAACAAGATGACCGAGCATGATGGTGAAGGTGTTGAGCAGAACATAAACCCTACATATTAGCAGAATTAAAAGAGTTCTTGACCTTGAAAGATTAATTCAGTTTCCACTAACTACTATTATCAGCACAAATATTAATATTATTGGGGTGTAGTATGAGATGCAGCTGTTTCACAGAAACAGAAAATACAAGAGGAAGGAGAAAGAGGAAGAAGAGAGAGGGAAGAGAGAGGGAGGCGAGGAGGGAGGAAGGGAAGGAGAGAGAGAGCGAGAGAGAGAGCGAGAAAGAGAGGGAGGGAAGCAGAGACAGAACAGTCAAAAATACTGCAGCACGGACACCATTTTTACTTGGTCTAACATTCATGCTTTTATTCCCTGACCTCATAAGTATGGAATTAATCTATTTTAAAAGAAAATAGGGGACAGGATGCTGATTGAAACTAATCAATCAAGTTGGGAGGTGATTAATAGGAGGCAGTCTTGTGTGTGCTGCAGGCGGCTCTACAATGCAGGTTGAAAAGTGGTCGTTTTATAGTTCATTACATATCTGTGTGATGTTATTTATTGTTTACTTAAGCAATAGCAATTGAAGCACAGGCCAATTCCTGGGAATTAATGACCCACTGGGAGAGGCCATTACCTCTAGGCATTAACCCCAGTCAGTTCACAGTTCTTCTAAGAAAATTCCTTTGAAGAACTATTTGTTCTTCAACTCTTGTCACATTTAAAAATAATACTTTAAATATCCCTTTAATGGAATGTCATGGAACTATTCTAACAACAGTTTCTTTAAACTAATGGGGGAGGAAAAGCTACAAAGATGCCTCTTGGAGGCCTTTCTGAATTCTGTCCTGTGTAGAAAGCAACCTATAAGATAGAAAGGAAAAGCCAAATGTGCGTCAGAACACACTTTGAATTATCTCACTGGGGTTAGTTTTGAAGCTAACATTTTCACTCAAGTCATTTTTGGGCTGTGGACTCCTAAATACCTCTCCAATGGACTGTTTAGGAGCTCATAATTCTAGTTTTTTTCCCCTGGTGAAAGAAAAAAAAATACAACATGTTAACAAAAAGAATTAATGTGATTAAAATACTGGACCATTTATAAGGCTCAACCTGTAAATAACCAGAAGGTTGGCCCCAAGGTCGAAATAGTTCTTAGGGTTATGTTTGTAAAACTTACATTTTACTTCTCATTTAGCTTCCCAAAGCAATGACACTGGTATTTTCTAAGCAAGACATAATCCTGATTGTTACCAGGACAAGAGTCCCAAGAATGCCAAAGCAGAAGGATCTTCAGTGAGGCCCAATATCAAGAGAGATAGGGTCATTTGTCCAAGGAAAAAGAGAACTGAAGTCTTCTCCATGTCTAGTCTTGAACTACTTCTGCTTTAGCTTTCTGATACAGATAGATGATCGTAATACTGTAATAGTAATAATCACACACACACACACACACACACACACACACACATACACACATGCTTGCACCAAGTTCCCTTCTAAGATCTTAACATATTCTGACTTAGTGTTCATAATCACACAATGAGCTAGCCACTGCTATTTTTATGCCCATTTCATAGATGAGGAAATGGAAGAATAGAGGTGTTAAATAGCTTCCTTGAACAGCTGGTATATGGAAGAAATAAAATCCAAAAACTCAGGAAATAGGTCCCAAACCTATCCTTTAACCACTATGCTAATGACAATTAGGGAGGGAACTATCAGGAGTTTATTTCTAGTTACCTATTCTGGCATTTAGAAAAATTAAACATTTGCATTCTGCTTATTACATGGTACTGTTCTAAACGTCTTCTAAATATCAATTCAGTAAGTCCTCAAAATAAGCCCGGGGAATATTATTATCAACATCCTCAATTTACCGAGAAGGAGACTGTGAGAGGTAGGTAGTCACTTGATCTGGATTGTGAAGGTCTTACACTTTGTCTGCTCCACAGCAGTTAAACTGAGCAGTACACTCGGTCATCTCTCCTTCCTGGAGTCTCGAACACTCAAACCCATGACTCTTTTATCATATTTTTCCCTCCTTCCTCTCCTAGTTCCCAACTGGCTCCTGATGCTCCTTTGGTAGCTCATCACCCACTCAAAAAAAGAAGAAAAAAGCTTAGAATAATATTTCTGTATACTGAAAGCATTTCTACTGAATTCATTACATTTATTTGATACAGTGGTAGGATCGAAGTACAATAAGATGAGAGAAACAGGAGAAGAGCCAGAAGGAGAGAAAGTGAGAGGAGAAAAGGGACACAGACAGCTTGAGTTACAACTCTAACAAGAATGACAACAGTTAACATTTATTTTTTAAAACCTTTCCACAAGAAGTTTATCCTGGGATTATATAAACCCTTTTTATTCGTGTAATTTTCATGATAGTCCTTTGAGGTCAATACTATTTAAAGTCTCATTTTACAGATAAGAAAAGTGAGGCTCAGAGAGGTTAATGAACTTCCCCAGCTGGAAGGGGACAAAGACAGGATTTGCACGCCCGCTGTCAGCCCCTCCGGACCACAGTACCCCTGGTGTCCTAGGGACCCAATCAATACTTACGACTGCCCACTAAGCCTGTTAGACCTGTGCACTAGCACATGAAAGCCCAATAAATCAAACGTCTTTTCAAGATCTTCTGCTTTCCAATCTTTCTTCTGGGATATGCCAAGACTTACTGAGGCAAGAAGTGCTCCTTCCTGGCTTTGTTTAGGAACTTCATTTAGGGCCTCTCACCATGATCTGTCAGCTTCAGGGAAATGAAAGGAATCATACACGTTGGTTGTTTCTATTTCTGTAACAATGTTATTTTTAAGCATTTTGTAGGGGAGGGGTAGGATTAACTTGGCTTAAATTTGAGGGTACAATTGTAAGAAATATCATTTTTAAACTTTCTTTTATGAAACCTTTATAGTACACTAGGCCCAGCACTTTATAATATGATCTTATTCATCCTGCTATAGGTTGAATGTTTATGCCTTCCCACTACCACTCCCACCTCAAACTCAAATGCTGAAACCCTGAGCTTCATTCCAGGTCATGGTATAAAGAGGTGGAATCTTTAGGAAGTGATCAGGTCATGAAGGTGGCACTCTTAAGACTGGGATCAGTTCCCTTATTAAAAAAAAAGAGTAGTCCCTTGTCCCTTCTACCATTTGAGGTCGTAACAAGAAGATGGTCACCTATGAGCTAGGAAGTGGGCCTTTTCCAGACACAGAAATAGCTAGCCTCGATCTTGGTCTTCTATCCTCCAGAACTGTGAGAAATAAATGTCTACTGCTCACAAACTGACTAGTGCGTGATATTTTGTCATAGCAGCCCAAATGGTCTAAGACACCTGCCCACACTATTTGGCCAGTCTCTCTTCTCCTCTTTACAGAGGTGAGAACATGATTTGGAGATATACAGCAACTATCCCTGGTTGTACCACCTTTCCCTGATGGGATGTGGTGTCGAACTCAGCCCTTCTATCTGACATTCCTATGCAAGGGCATAACATGAATGGGTCTGTTGGGAACTCAGGAATGAGTCATTATCAATACAACATGTTGACATTTACACAGTGTGTGCAGCAGAATCGTCACACGCTGCACCCATCTGGTAGGAATGCATTCTTCAGCATGTAATATAGCACATACGGAGTGCTGACGGGTCATAAGAGGCTCTTGGTGTAATGGTGGAAATGGCTAATGGTTGAGAGTACTTGGTTTGCGAATAACTTGGTCCATTTCACCTACAACAACTGCTGTGTTGCTTGGCGGACCTTCCTTTGAGAGCCACACTATGTGTCTTTCAACTCTGATGGGTCCAAACACAGTACTTGGTGTTTACTTACTACCTAGATCATCTATTTCCAAGACAACTTCTTGTGTAGACATCTTTATGGGCTGAGCTATTTTGTTCCCAAATACATATATTTGAAGCCCTAATTCCAGTACCTCCCGATGTGACTGCATTTAGACTTAAGGTCAGTAATGAGGTGATTAAGTTAAAATGGGGTCCCAAGAATAGGCTTTAGTCCAATAGGGCTGCTGTTCTCACAGAAGAGGGAATTTGGACACAGACACCAGGAACGCAGGTGTACGGAAGAAAGACCATTGTGAAGATGTGGTAAAGGCAGCTATCTAAAAGCCAAGGAGAGAGGCCTAGAACAGATCTTTCCTTATGGCCCCCAGAGGAAATCAAAACTGCCAACATCTTGATCCTTAACTTCTAGCCCTCAGAACTATAAGAACATAAATTTCTGTTGTTTAAGCCACCAAGTGTGTGGCATTTTGTTATCTGATCCCAAGAAGACTAATACAGACACCAAATTTAGTAGTCTCAATATTTGCTTTTAATATCTGTCTACAGCTTATGTATGTAAGGTAAGTATGAAATAAATATTTTCAAATTCTATGATATGTCACCTTTTTAGGATGGGAATTCTTCCCCGTCTTTTCAAGTTCTGAGCACCTTATTTGTCCACTTGACTTCTAAAAGTTCTACGCATGCCCTGTTTCATTTGATGTGGACTAAGCTTTTCCCCTCAGAAAGGTTTTTAAATTAAATACCTTCCTAAGTTACCTGGAGTATTCCCAAATAATGTATTTGACATTTCAATGCAAATTGCAAGTGAATATTTAGTAGCGGAGCCCACATCCTGGAACTCAATTACTAGCTGTGAAGGAGGAAAAGAGACCTAGCATGTCTGGGACTCATGGAAATAAGACTGGACTTTTAAGTCTCAGTGCTAAGAGAGTACACAGACCCCCCTTTTCTAAGCAAAACCTTCAAATGTCTAAACCAAATTCAGTTCCTTTCAATAAATGTTTGTCGAACACATAGTATGTAGAAGGGGCAGACATAAAACATTTTCATGTACCTATCATCAGGGCCATTGAATTTAGGCAAGTTTACCTCAACTTAGGAATCATTTTAATTGGAAATAAAATATTGCATTCTTAAAAGAAAAAAACACAGTAAGTAGATAGTCCATGTCTCACCTTTCCTTTTTGATAAACATGAAGGTAAAGAGAAAGACACTAGTGACCTAGAGATGGCGCAGAGGTGAAGAGGATGGGACCAATGTTAAGCATAGGGTGCAGCTCAGAATTCAGTCAGATTCATTTTTCTGCATTATGGTTATTATGCAATGATAAGAAACTTCACATTTTGACTCAACTCTGTCAAAAGAGCCCGTATCAGAACTCTCTGTTGAGACCTGTACTGTTATACCAGAGATAAGCCGATGAATTATGCCGACCTGACCACTAAGATACAAAGACTCGGGTCGATAGCGTGGTTACATGAATCCACTCATTTGATAGGGACAGATTCAATTCTAATTGAAGTAGGAAAGAGGAAAGATAGAGAAAGAACGTGAGGTGCTTTCCAAGATACAGTTACCAGGATCTTCATTTCTATTTACAACCCAGCTAGAGAGCTGCTGCTTTTAGAAAGGGGACAAGAATGAGAAAAAGAATAGAGAGTAGGAACCACAGCGATAACCTTTGAGCCTTTACAAGTGCCGGGGATATGTCATCCCAGGCATCCCCACTGCTCATCCCGAAGCCAGAAAAGGTCGTAAGGGCAATTAGACCACAGAGAGCATCCTTGAGAGCAGCACAGACAGGTTCACAGATCTGTTTTTCACGGGGCTGACAGAACCAGTGGCCTTCAACCCTCAACCCACCACTTCCCGCTCCTTTTAGAGACAATGAGCACCATTCAGAAACCCTGACGGGTCCTCGAGGGATTTACCTCCGAAAAGGTCACGGAAAAAGAGGTTAGTATCGTTTACCCCCAAGAAAGACCTGCTATCTTGAAATAATTTTAAGGTTTTAGAAAGGACATTTTTCCTCATTCTACAAGTTTGTCATGACTTTGAAATGCTTGAGGAGTTGTAATCAGTGTTTTTTATGATCTCTGTCGAATGAACTTAGTTTGATTAACAATCGCTAATGAAGTATTGAAAGTTTACTTACAAGGCACACACTAACTTGTTTGTAAGGTGTGAGCACATCATCCCAGGCCACTGAGTTGTTTAAGATCCATAATTTCCTTTTAAAAAGATGTTTATTTATCAAAAAATATTGCACAGCAAACATTCATAGGCCTACAATAATTATCTTTTTAAGAAGTCAGTAATCTTGGAACCAACAGCCCAGTCTCTTTTCCAATCCATTCCACGTAAATCTACTCTGTTGTAAAAGCAAAATTAGAAGAAAGTCCCCCTTAAGTACTCAATAAATTGGATTTTAAAAATAAATCCTCATAGTAGCCCCATTTCATATTGGATTTAGGGTTAACGCTGGCAAATGGGATGGTGAATAAAATCATTCTGGCTTTATGCTCAACCCAATTAGTCAATTAGTAGCAAAAGACTCAGCCTGAGTCAGCAGTCTCATGCCTCAAATCACACCGAGAGTCACAAACTTGTGTGGACTTAGGCAGAAATTCTTCCTTTAAGTAACTCTACGATCCAGACCCTTAATCTCTTTCCCTGCGTGGAAAAGGAGATTCCCTCTGCCACAAGATCTCAGTCTGAACTGAGACTGGGTATTTTTTGAAATTGAAATACAGTCAAGACTAATAGAAGGTGGCAGAAACCAAGATAACCTCCAAAGGTAGTTAATCCAAAATGTGTTCTGCTTTGGCGAAAGGGAGATGTAAAATGGATAAGCCGAGGGCTGATCTGATCATAATCCCCAGTTACATACCCAAGCACTTCTTTTTCAATCTTAAAATCATCCTTGGTTCCAGCTAAGAAACTAAAGTAGAGCCAATAAGCATTCAGCTGTTCCCCAAGAGCTGCCATCCCACAGCTCACAGGAAGAATGCTCATCATCACACCAGGTGTTAGCTGATGATGCTGATCCCCACAGGCCATGGGTTTCACCCCCGTGGTCCCCATCTCAAATTCTCCAAACAGTTTACTTTCCTATAACCTTCTAAATAGACCATGGGAGGCAGGGAGCACATAATTTCCATTTCTAATAGTGAGACAAACTATAGAAACAAACACACTCTGGCTCAATGTGACTAACACACTCTAGTTCTCTAACCTCTGTAGGCAGAAAGCACACGGTTAAGCTTGGCAAATAGAAATTTAGCAATGGTAAGTGAAAGCCTCTTATTATACCAAAGTGTGTAAACGTTTTCATTTACACCTTGGGAAAACATTACTAACATGAACCTAGAAGGTTATGAAGATGCCGTTTTCTTGCAAAAGAAGATAAACACAAGCAAATGATTATAATTTATTAATCTTGTTTTCTCTTCCAAAAGTAAGTCAGGAGAAGACGAGCAGCACCATAATGCCTGATTCCATTATCGCTGAATAATAAAGTTATCCAATGTGTGCATTCGGGAGAGAGAGGAATGAAAGAAAACAAACACAGGGAAAATACATAACTGAATTCAATCCCTTTATACAAGCTTAAATTTTATACACTTCTATATTCAAGAAGAAGGAGGGAAACAAAATCAAAGAGATGAAGGACTGGAATGTAGAAAATTGATGATATGTAAAGCAGTAAGGAAGCAGCCAGGAGCCCCTGATTACTGAAGTCCTGCCTTTTTAGACAATCCCACACTGGCCAATAGTGACAGACACCTGCAGAGGGCTGGGCACAGGGTCTGGGTCCACTCATCACCCCAAGGACACGGTGAGGCCGTCAGCAGGGCTATACCCACCTTCTGAGCTCTACACAGTTCGTGGTTCGGAGACTTGTCCAACCGACACAGAACCAGAACACAGCTTCTCAGCCCGCTTACTTCCAATGACAGTCCCTTCTCAGCTAAGGCATCTGGGACAAAATGGAACTTTTCTGTGCATGCCTTGATACAGGATTTTTTTAAATCTTTAACACAGAAACAGAAAAACAGAGAAATAAAATTCACAGCTTCTTGATGGCATTTAGCATCCTAAGGCAAGGAAACTATTGGTGAAAAGGCCATGTGGGCCACCAAATAACTGTCATGTAAACATTTTTCAGCTGTTGGGTACTCGGAGGTGAGAATGATACTTAGAAGGGGATTAAGAACTCAAGCTCTGACTCCAGATCTGAAATCAAACATTCGCTCTATCATTTAGTAGGTTCTTTGACCACGAGCAATGAATTCCACAGCTCTAATGCCGGTTTCTGCTTTAGACTCCCTCACAGGGCCATGGATAACTGAAATAGGGTATGCAAGTCATTTTGCTGGCCACCTAGTAAGAGTTGCATTTATTGTTGTTTTGTTATTGTTATCATTCTTCTTAGAACATGTCTCCCATTCTGAATAAAAAAGGTATTGGTATATGTTATTACATACCATCAACACAAAAGGTACTGTACCGTAGTTAACATTTTGCTTCCATTAACTGAGCACAGTGTTATCTCTAGTTTACTTTTTAAATTAATTACTAATGCTATCAATGTTATGTGTACACACAGGTAAATCAATGTTTAATTGCTTTTAATAGGATTAAACATATTGAAAGAATTTTTTTCTCCAATTTTTCTTCTCTCTGCTCATTCTAAATGTTCTACCAGCTTCCCGTGCCATTTACCACCCTTCTTTCTTAATCTATCAGTTTGACACAGTGAATGTTATATGTCCCACCACACTGTCCCTTGGGGCAGAGGCACTCATTGCCCCAGGTTCTGGAAGTGTTGGGAAGTACTAGATGCCAGCTGAGCCTGAGAACAATCATCAGTCCTGAAGAGCCAGTGTGCCCAGTCAGGACCCCTCCTGTCTTAGTCAGCTTGGGCTGCTGAAACAAAACACTACAGACTATGTAGCTCAACTAACAGATATTTATTTCCCGCTGTCTCAGACCAAGGTTATGGCAGATTCAGTCCCTAGTGGCTCCCTTCATAGCTTGTGAATCCTCACTGGATGGAGATGGCGAGCTCTGCTGTCTCTTCCTCTTTTGCTAAGTACAGTAATTCCACCGTGAGGATCCCACCCTGGTGACCTGTCTAACCCTAATTATCTTCCAAAGGCTCCGCCTCCAAATAGCATCACACTGGGGATTAACCGTTTCAGTACACAAATTTGAGAGGACACAAACATTTGGTCCTCTATGCCTCGCTCATAGCTACCTCGCCCCAGTCGCTGGTGGATTCTGGGTTACAAAGGCCCAGCCCCCTTGAATTATAGCAGTACTAACTCTGGCAGCCATCTCAGCTCCAGAGTGAGATTTCTGTTGTGTCTGCGTCACCATGGCAACTCAGCTCCTCACCTGCCCAAGCCTGCTTCCTTCATCCTCCACAGTTGCTGATTCCAAAGATATATTCCAAGAAACTGCCTGCACTGAGTGTGTTTCCTGGAGAGCCTGACCTAAGACATTGTTTACAGATTTTCTCTCATGGTGGTGAACCTAGTACATGCATGTGCACACACACACACACACACATATGCGTGCACACACGTCCCTTTCTCTGATCCTTTCATTGTAGTTATATTGCATCTTTTAGTTAAGTCAATAGTCACTGTTTACATTACTGTAACAATGAAATATCGCCCACTGCTGAGTCGAGTAGCTTCCTGTGAGTACCATTCCTCGCCATAGAAATTTGTGTTTTGTCTTGGAAGCAATAAAGTTATTGTTTGTTCATCAGCTTAGTTTCTATTGTTTTCTCCCATGTGTCAATGAATCTGTCAAATGTTTCTCAATATGTTGCAAATCTTACATAAGTCCTCTAGCAATTCTTGGTTCTTAGCTACTGCTCTCGTGAGCCCTCCTGCAGCAGGTACCTATCTCTACGTTCAGATGTCATCCCAACAATTGCCTTTACCTTTCTCCCATGAAAGCCCGTATTTCACAAATTCTGCACATTTACCTTTCTTGGTTGACACTTTTGTTTTGCTGAAATCTATTCTTTAGCATCTTCCTCTAAACCATGAAGTAGGGGAGGTATGTTTTGAGAGTATATTCACATTTTTTATTCTTCACTCCTATGTGATGGGTAGTTTGGCTGGGCATAAAATTCTGGGTGAAAACCCTTTTGATTCATGGTTTTTAGTTTTTCTTGATCCAGAGTTGTTAGTAAAAATACCAAAGTCATTCTGATACACTTTCCTTTGGGTAATAATCACTAAATCAATCTCATTCTCTTTCTCTGTCACACACACACATGCACACACATGCATACACACACACATGCACACGCACATACACACACACACACACACACACGGGATAAAACCCAGGAATTTTTTACTGAACTATATATCTCTAGCCCTTTTAAATTGTACTTATTTTTGAGGCAGGGTCTCACTTAGTTACCCAGGCTGGGTTCGACCTTGTGATCCTCCTTGTCTTAGGCTCCCACAGTACTGGAATTGCAATTAAATATCTCTTGAAATATAAGAAAATTATTTCTTATTCCTAGTGTTCTGAAATATTTCATTATTTTGGCTTAGCCATTTTTTGTTCACTAGGAGAAGTGCTTAGCAGACTTATTTAATCTGGGTTGGTGCATTCTTTTGTTCTAGAAAGAATTTTCCTTCATTATTTCTTTGATTATTTTGCTCTCATTGTTTCCTCTCACCTCTCAGGAATTTCTTACGATGGAAATAAATGACTTCTTCAATTGATTCCATAATTTTAATTTCTATTTCTGTTTTGTCTTATTTTCTGCTTTCTAAACTAGTTCATTCATTCATTTGTATCTGAATCCTTTTATTCTTTTTTTTTTCTCCTGTTGATTACCATATTGTTGATTTTTAAGCATTTTCTGTTCTATTTCCTTCTAGCTTCCTGTTATTATGGACATACTCCTCATGTATCTGTAGATATTAGCAGTTTTTTGTTTTCTTCTGCTCTCTTCAAAATTCTAATATTTCTTTTCTTCTTTTTCTTTTTTTTTTGGTGCTGGAGATTGAACTCAGGGGCTTCTGCTTGCAAGGAAAGCACTTTAACCACTGAAGTAAATCCCAAACCCCTGATAATTTTTGTCTTAATATTTATAATCGATGCTTTCATTTGTCCTGGGGGCTCACTTCAGTCTTTAGCTATGGCCCCCGCGTTTCTCCAGGGAAAGAGCCAGAGTATCTTCCTGGGAGGATGGGCTGGGGACAAAGACTGACAGACGCCTGTGTGAACCTTTCTACAGGCTGCTTTTTCCAGCTCCACACCTCACCTGGGCCTGCAGTATGTTTGGAGAATCCAGCCAACCACTTCTTGGTGCTACTGTGCTCAGTAGGCTTGGCAAAAATTACTTCTTCTCTGGTAAGTTCATTTCCATATGCTTTCTTGCTTCAGTGTTGTTTGTTAAAATGTTTTTCCACTCTTGCTTTCCTCTAGTTCTCTTTGTCCTTGTGAATTAATATCTTTTGGTTTTCTTCTGAGTTTGAGAAGGTGAAAAATGCATGTGTGGGTAGAGTGTCATTTTAGGTAGAAACCCTGTATCAATATGTATTTATCATTTCACAGGCATTTCTGGGGAAATAAGAATCCTTTTTAGCACAAGAATTTAGCCTTTCCGTGAAGTGAGAGTCTTCATCCATTGAACTTTGGAGACAATATTTCCTTCATTATACAGAGTCAACAAAGGAGATTACATACTTTTGAAACAGAAAAAAAGGGGGAAAGAAAAAGAATATAAATTTTAATGGTATAGAGTCATAATTGTATTGCACAATTCAGTACAATTTTTATAATGTGTTCTTAAATGTACCTTTCTTTCTGGAGCCACTTTTTAGTATAATAGATTACTTAGGCAGAAATGTACCTTGTGCATTTTGCATAGAACAGACAAGCTCAGGCAGGGAGTCTTGACATGTATTATTTCTATTAGGCAAATCTCTCTAGGGAGATACAGATTATAAACCCAAAATGTTACTGCTCTGTGTAAACTTCATGCCAGCAATTAGAACGATGATATCAAACTACTATGCACACAAAAAGAAGGCACAAGTCCAATCTCAGCTTCAAAGGCAATCAGCAAATAATTTAATGGACACAGTTACAGGATTAAATTGTGTCACGTATGCGATGTATAAACAGAAAATAAGAAATTAAGCCATGTGATGAAATAGAGCCTTTCTTTCAAAAGTTTGCTCAAAATATTGCTGTATTTTTATATATAAGAAAATGGTTGTAAGAGAAACTCAAATGAGAATACCAAAGAATATGAGATGTATTGGGACATTTAATTCACCTCTTTGGCAGAGTTACTACTCTTACTGACATAATGACTTCTATAAATTGTTAGAACTTCCAGCCTTCTAGTAATGATTTGGAAATAAGTCCAAATGCACTGGGACATCAGAGAACATCAAAACATTACACGGAGTGTTAAATGTTATCATCTGGTCCAGACATTATTTCAGTAAATAACATCTGATAAAAATAATTATCTTACATTTAAGTTGCAAAATGATGTGATGTTTTGGAGAAGATCAAGTGCAGACTTCGTGTTATTTTTTATACGAATTCAAGCATAATCTTAAAAGTAAAAGTGGGAAGCTAGTTTATGTGCAGTGATGAAGACCAGACCAACCTCTCTTTTTTGGCTTTTTTTGGTTTATGTGTTCATTTGATTTCACCGATGCCTGATTTGGGAGCTCAGATAATACACGCATATGGAAGTCTGGATATTTACAGTTAGAAATGTGCAGCTTCTTCCATAAATACCAGTTAACATACCTGAATTATTTACGAAAAATTTTCCTACTGTGCACTGTATCCTAGAATCACATTTTTTACCCAAAAAGGCTTTCTTTTAGATGATTAAAGCTGTGAAATAAATATCTCTTAAAAGCAAAATAAAGTGGTGTGTGTGTGTGTGTATACGTGTGTGTGTGTGTGTGTTTCAGACCCAAAGAGAGGCAAACAAGGCACTTCTTCTGGGTTAAAATCTAAATAACTGTCCAACATCTCAGAAATCAAAGTGAATAATAGTTTTAATATAATATTTTAAAAATCAAAGTAGTAAAAACTTAAATCTATGTGACTCAATAAGTAAAGGTCATGTTCTATTTTGGACATGATCCTAGCATATAAAAAGGACATTAGGTAAAAAGTAAGGAGATGTAAATAAATATGGATGTTAGTTAAAAATATTCACAATAACAAAATACCAAATTTTAAATAAAGACAATATTATTTTAAATAAAAACAATCTTAATGATTTTTCCTTTTGCAAAATTGTCAGCATGGCTTGGCGCAGCACTGGTATGTGTTTGTTTATTCATTTATCAACATTTTTGTTTCCTTATATGTCTGAAAACTAAGCAGAAATGCAGCCATGAGGATTTTGTGTAAAATAGAGAAGTTATGAAATCCTACCAACGCCTACTCTTATTTATCTAAATAGTTTATAAATTCTTCAACTATGGGTCACATTCCTCAAACACAGTAAATATCTTTTATTCTACTACATTTGTAATAGTCCCTAAAATTTCAATACTTTACATGAACTACTCTAAATAAATATTTTACCTGGTATGGGAGAGGTGGAGCACTGAACTAGAAATAAAGAGCCCTGAATTCTGCTTCCGGTTCTGCTGTAATCCTGGAGAAGACATTGAACTGAAGTGGAACTCAGAGCTCTCAATTGTTAATCTGGTTGAACTACAGGGGCTGTAAATGTCCATCACTCTTAAGAGTTTCTGGACTCATGATTTTTCAGTTTAGTCTTTTCACTCAACAGCAATTAATAAGAATATCATATTAAACAAAACATTATAACATAAAACCATAAAATAATTGGTTCCCCCTGTTGTTTATTTGATATCATCAAAAATTAGATTAAAGGGAGTATATTGTCATAGAATCCACCATTTCTTAGTGGGCAAAAAAATGGAATATTATATTGTGGCTATAAATCAAAGATCTTCAGGGATCAGATACCAACCACCATAGTTGAAATGGAGAGATATACTGTAGTATCACAGGCTCATATTATCAGCGGAATTTCCTCTCAAAAATTATAAAAAATATGTGAAAGGAGATGTAGCTAAATAGTAGAGACTGTGTTTAGCATGCATAAGCTGCTGAGTTCAATGCCCAGAACCACCAAAAATGTAAAAAATATTTTTTTTCTAAGTATTGTATAAAACTATTTGAAAGCGATTGGTTGGATATAAATATTTGTGTAGAGTCCAACGCATTTGTAAAGCTTTTCTATGGGGAAAACGATACTTAAATTTTAAAATTAGCAGTAAGCTTTGAAATACAACATCTATGATATAATCATTATACCACAATTAACAATAGGTGATTTTCTAGAAAGAATTCTATAAATATTGTAAAATGTTAGAAGAAGAATGTTTCTATATCCAATCAAAGGTTTTCTGATTCAAATTTCTCTGGTAACGACATACTTGGGAGAAAAAAGCCCTCATTTCTGGATTCGCAGCGAAACAAAATGAATGATAATATGCCTCCTCTCACCCGTTTCTGACAAGCAAGTCATGACATTTTAAAATGTTAACGAAAAGGTTTGGACTCAATAGTATGCTTTAGGTCCTGCAGAGTATATAAATACAGAGAGCCCCTGACATGCCGCTGTTTGACTTAAGGGTTTTGTGGCTTTGTGACGCTGCGAAAGTGATAAGCATTCAGAGGAAACCTTACTTGGGATTTTTAATTCTGCTCCTCCCCTGGGCTAGCGGGCTGCGATCCGATCTCCTCTCAGGATGCTGAGCAGTGACGGCGATCCACAGCCCCCAGTCAGCCGTGTGACCACGAGGGGAACAACCGGTGCTCTGCAGTGGTCTGTGTTGCCAGCATTTTCTGGATCCGATAGTCAATAAATTACATTAGCTACTCAATTCTTCTTCTTTTTTTTTTTTTTTTCCTGGATGCCGTGCCCTTTATTCAGCTCCAGGAGCCCCGCCAAGGCCTGGGCGGCACACGCCTCACTCCAGGGTCCCCATGCCCAGCTAGTGATGATGCTGCTTGGACTGCAGGCCGCAGTAGCCACACGTCCCTGTCTTTGTTTCTTTGTCCAGGTTTATGTACACCTTGGGGTGGCCCAGAGCGCCCCCGCTGCCATCACAGGAGATCACTCGATGGTCTACCTCACTCACGGGCTGCTCTGCAATCAGGTCAATGGCAAAGTTTTCATTCACCTCTTTCTGGCGACCTACAAACCGAATTCACCGGTAGTCTTTATCATCATAAACCTGGCCCGTGTGCGTGACCTTCTCCCCGGTTGGTGACACCGCACTCCCAAGGCCCATACAGCCCGGGGCAGCACCACCAGCCGGCGGAAGGTCATGCCGCCATCTTTCCGGTGACCCTTGACCCGGCGCCCCCTAGCTACTCAATTCTTGATTACAGTGTAGGCTTCGTGTTAGATGCTTTTGGCTAAATTAGGCTGAGGTCAGCATTCTGAGCACATTGGTGAGCCAAGCTAGGTTATGACCTTCAGTACCTCAGGCTACCAAAAACATCTTTGACTGAAGACACTTTCAAATGGGGATGGTGATTTAGCTCAAGTGGTAGAGCACTTGCCTAGCAAGTTTGAGGCCGTGAGTTCAATCCCCAGCAACAACCCCCCAAAAAAGAGTAAAAGTATTTTCAACTTACACTAAGTCAAGGAGCAGCAACAGTTTCTAGAAATGGAGACACTAACGTCGAAATTAAATAGGAAGTTTGAATCAAAATAATATTTTATTTATTTGTTTTTTTAAATTTTATTTTAATAGTACATTTTAGATGTCCATAGTGATAACATTCATCATAGGGGATTTGTACCTGTACATGACATATCTTGTTGCTTCTTTTTTTCCCATTCCCTCTCCTCACCCCCTTCTCCCTCCCTATTTACAAAAGCTTTGTTTCCATTTTTTCCTTCCATTTCTTATTTCTCTTGTCCTCTGTTCCGCTCCCCCTCCCTTCTTCCCTTTCCCATTTGGACGTTTTCTTCCCTTTTGCAATATGATACATTTTAGTCTTTATTTACACTTTCAGTTTCTCACACCAGAGAAACAAGGCAGTATTTAAACATGTGTGTCCGATTTATTTCACTTGAGAGTATGGTCTCAAGATGCATCCACTTACCTAGGAATATCTCAAGCTTATCATTCTTTATGGCAGAGTAGTACTTCATTGTATAAAAAAACTACATTTTCTTTATCCATTCTGCTGTTGATAGACATTTGGGCTGTTTCCAAGATTTAGCTATTACAAACTGTGCTGCTATAAACATGGGTGTGCATATATCGCTGCGGTATGATGCTTTTAATTCTTTTGGGAAGATACCAAGAAGTGAAATAGCTGGAGCAAATGGAATCTCCAAGGAATCTCCACACTGATTTCCATAGTGGTTGTACCAGTCTACATTCTCACCAACAGTGGAGAGGGGTTCCTTTTTTTCCACAGTCCCTCCAGCATTTGTTATTGGCTGATTTGTTGATAATAGCCATTCTTTGTGGAGTGAGGTGGAATCTCAGAGTTGTTTTGATTTGCAACTCTCGAATGACCACTGATGTTGAACATTTTTTCATATATCTATTTGCTGTTTCTACTTCTTCATTTGAGAAGTGTCTATTCACTTCTGCTGCCCACTTTTGGATTGGGTCTTTAAATTTGGGGGGCTGATTTTTTTGAGTTCTTTATGTATTCGAGATGTTAGTCCTTTGTCAGAGGAATAGCTGGCAAAAGATTTTTCCCACTCTGTGGGTTGTCTCTTTGTTCTGTTGGTAGTTTCTTTTGCTGTGCAAAAGCTTTTTAATAAGATCAAGTCCCAGTTGTTGATTCTTTGTGATATTTCCTGGGCAACTGGGGATTTGTTCATAAAGTCCTTGCCTGCACCTATGTCTTCAAGAGTTCTACCTATTCTATCTTCCAATAGATTTAGTGTTTCTGTTTTAATGTTTAGATCTTTGATCCACTTTGATTTTAGCTTAGTGCATGGGGAAAGATATGGGTCTAGTTTTAACCTTCGGCATGTGGAGAGCCAGCTTTTCCAGCACCATTTACAAAAAATTATTTTTAAATGATGTTTACTTCTCCACAAAGGGAAGAAGTTCTAAAGAATGTTATTTAGAGAGTTAAGAAATAATTTATAAACAGAATGAAAGTCAAAAGAAGTTTTAAATGTATTATTCATATTTTCCCCACAAACAGGAAAAATGTCTTCTTTGGACTGTGAGTTCAAAGTAATTTATCTGTCAAATCATCTCCCTCCCTTCTCCAAATAGAAAAGTAAGTGTATGTCTACCTATGTACAAAAAAAAGTTTTTTCCCAGAAATTCTGATTGAAAAAAGACTATAGGAATTGTGAAGGCTATAGATCAGAGTAGTTCAGGCAAAGCCAAACATTGAGTGATCATTCTAGATGTTGGCCTGCTTGACTACAGTTAGCTACATTCAGAGGACCTTGTAAAGGTAATGAAAGACAATCACCGAATGAAATCACTGTAAATAAATGAAAGACAATCACTGAAGTTCATCATCAGTGTTTTCAATATTATAAAAAGAAATGCACCCCTCTGTGCATGCTCCTATAAGCAATCAGGCAAGATGATTAAAAAAATGAGGACGTGTGGTTGGTAACTTGTACTGAAAATACCAGCTAGTTAGTTTTGACTGATTCTGGCTCCAGTAGGGTTAATCTGTTAATTCCTTTCATGTTGTATTTTTTAAAAAGTTATATGACTAAATATCATGTCATTTTCCAAGACATTCAAAAATAATAAAATAAACCTTCTAAACTTTGGTGGTTGTGGTAGTTTTAGTTAAGATGAGCTTTCAGCTAATTTAAGAGACACCCAAACCAATACCTTAGCTGTTCATCATATACTAGACAGATGGTAGTGAGAGGGAGACGTGCCATCTAAATGAGCCACCGTTTTCATCAATATGCTTCTTGGGTACAAAGCAAAGCTGAGTTGCACCCGAGTCATTACTTTCTGGCTTTGGATATGAAAAATGATCCATTAATCTATGGGGCTACACATCTAGCTCATTTTTTAATTCTGTGTGTTTACCTGAAAAGCTGAATTGTGTCACTTGTAATTGAGCCATGCAAAAAGATTAGGTGTAACCTTGTTTGTCTTTCTGCAATTTTGAGGTATATTTTACATGATTCATTCATAGGGAAGAGTGCAGAAATGAAATTTTCATGAATTTGTAATTCCATTCAGAAGAAGGATGCGTTGAGAATTCATGTATTCTGTAGAGTATATTATTGGGAGAAAAAATAGAAGTTGAATTTGAGCTTATCCAGCCCCCTCACCCCAATCCATTTGTGCCTTGATCCTAAAGAAAGATTGTACTGCGGTCTTGGAAATAATCCGTATAGTATACACTGATTACTCCATCTTGAGAACATACTGCCAAATGCTGACTTTCGTTCATTGACTCCAGATAATTCTCTCATTACTTCTGAACTGGGAACCTACTCTTTGAGAAAGGGTTGCTTATTCTGAGAGTTGGCAGTTTGCACATTTTTGGTTAAAAGAAATGATCTATTTATATCACCAGTCAAGACAGTGGCTTTTCTTTTGATACATCAGTGCCATCAGACCATTGTCAAAACCAGAGTTTCTGGCCCAAAGGCATATGACCTAGCCTGTACCAGTCACAGCTGCAGCTCAGTTTTGGCCCTTTAGCTGGGCCCCATCTGTAAAGGTTGGATGCTTAGTGACAGCGGCCAGTCTAAACCCTATTTAAAGAAGCCTGAGAAAGCTAGGCAGACAGATGGCAAAGCAACACAGTAATGAGGGAAATTTAGCTTATGCTGATGATGTATTTTGCCTTCACAGAGGATGTCACAGCCACCAGGCAACACTGCCTAATGGGACATCTATCACTCCCAGGCCGGCAAATATTTGTGCTGAACCTCAAAACGTCAGTTAAGGGGATCATAAATTTCACCATATGGAAATAGAAGACAACACCCAGCTAATATGTCAATTACCAATACACATTGCATAACACAATTACTAAATGAGTGATTCCATTTCCATTGGCTTAGGGCCTTTCTCATTCTTCTCTTAAGAAGGTTTTGTTGTTGTGGGGTTTGAGTTTTTGCTATGTGACTTAGCTCAAGTGAAACTAAACGTATTAGAAGTAATGGGTTACACCAAATGCAGATTGAAATCACCAGCATGGTCTCAGCACCCTGGGAGGAGGGAGGGAGGGAGGGAATGAAAGCAGGCCAGCATGCTGATGCACAGGGCACTGGGTGAGGGAGGAGCTGGACCTCGGCCTAACTGCATTGGAAGGCACTAATGGGTTTTGATTAGGAGGGATGTCGTGACTCCATTTATATTCCAAGGCCATCCTTCTACTTGCTGGGTAGAGAATGGATTGGAAGAGACTACAAAGGCAATTGTAGCAAAACAGATTAGGAGAGTGTTGTATTTTCCTGCACAATGAATAGTCTAGTTTGGGGCTGAAATACACATTTGCAACCTAGCTAGTGGGCTGGATGGACGGGCGATTCCAGCACTGGCTGCCGGCTTTCCTCGGCACGCCTCATTTCTTTATGAAGTCTCTTTTTGTGCCTTAAATCTCGATGCCATTATGATTTATGACTGCATGAAATCTTTTAAATTAAGATTTGTTTGATTGTCTGTTTCTATTAAGGTGACCATAATAGCAATTTTCTTTTTCCCAAACAAATGTTTTGCCTAGCGCCGCAACTCAGAGTCTGTGTATGGATCATGACAGTGATTAATTTCTGTCGCTAAATTCTTTATTTTCTATAACTAATTTAAGATAGCTGCCACTTTTTAATATCTAAAGGATATAAATCCAGTGGGGTATTTTTTTAGGTAATTGATATAACATCTTCATATTAGTGACTATAAATTATGAGTCTCTTACCCCATTCTGTCACTCGGCATGGCTGCTAAAAAGTCACACAGTCTAGGCTGTGCTATGTAGTGCTGCATAGATTCATCCTAAATGAAACAAAAATTATACAGCCAAGCACCACTGGAACCAATAATTTATTCAGGATTTCATTCTGGCAAATGAAAATTCCATGATCTGTGATGCTGCTTTGTTTAGTAATTTTTTTTCATAGTTTTAAAGGTTAGTATTAACCAAGTTTCAGTAAAACCAATATTGAGCTTAGTAAGGGAGATATCATTTATCTATTTTATTTTACAAAAAAATTGAGGAAATAATAAGGAAACAAGATCCCTCAAAATTTGTGAGGACTAAAACATTTCAGCCCTCCTGACTCAATTCTTCTAAGTGCATGCAATTCCTCTCTGTTCATTCAAACAGCACTTCTCTAAAGATACAGTCACAGGCGTCTATGACTCTTAAACTGAATCCATTTCAATGACACAAACACTAGAAGAAAGCGGAAAGACCAGAATTGATGCCAAATGTATAAATGATTTTTGGATTATATCTCAGTTGGCTTATCTGTAATGTAATTCTGTCTCTTAACCAAGTAGTGGGAGGAAAGTGTTCTAACTCATATCAAATGACATCTGAGCTACTTAGAGAGAATAAGGACATCTGCGTGTATTTATACCAACAAAAACATGTAGTACATTCTTAGATCAAGGAATCCCAGCTGCAAATGAATGAAGGGTCTCTGATCTGATGCTATCAACCCTCTTCAGCCACTGCCAGCAAGGACACCCCGATAGCAACACCCTGAATACTGCTGTACAACTATAATTGATTACATTGAACGTCTCATGATTTGTAGTTAGATGATGACTGCATGTTTATGTAAAGTGTCTCTGTAAACCAATGCAGCTAATTTTTTTCTTGAATAACTTGTGAAGACTGAAGAGCAATCACATTGCAGCAAGAATATACGGCAACATGTTTCAGCAAGGAGCAGCAGTATTTCCAAGTTCAGTCAGTCAAATGTCATATGCTAACAGCTGCAGTGAGTATCGTTTGATGTCAGAACAAAAATGGGGGATCACTTGAAGCAAAAAAAAAAAAAAAAAAAAAAGAATGTTGGATTCTGTATGATAAATTTCCAGCATATCCACAAGACATGCTACAATAAGCTTCTGGGAGTGAAAGAAAGTTGAGAGCCAAAATTTTAATGGCAACACACTTTTTAAAAAGGTTGTGGGAGATGTTTCTATTGCCATGAAATGATTTGTTATCTGGTTGGCCTCTGGCATTCATTCATAAAAATGTTGAAAAGGTCACAGAGTTAGTTCATGTAATAAAGACAGAATTGGTGGCTAAGGACTTATGTTCAAGGAAAGAACAAACAACTGTAAAATAGTAGGGTTGAAAAGGATATTAAAGTCTATTTGGTCAAACCAAAGGAAGGTTTTGTGGAGCAAAGCTGCTCAGTTCATCATAACTGAGAAACAGAGTCCAGGAGAAGAGCCCTAGCAAGAAATATACCCTCCAAAGTCCCAACCTCAGTGACTCGCTTCCAACAGGACCTGCCTCCTCACAGCACATTCAGCTGTGAGCGTAGCATCCCCTTGATCCAGTCACCCCTCCAGGAGTCTTAATACGGTCATCCTGATGAGTAAGATTAACTGGGCCACATCCTGTATGCTGTATGTTGGATTGCATGGCCCAAATCAGATTTAACAGTACAGTAAAATGTTAAAACTTCCTTAAACACTAAAGGAATTCTACAGGACACAAATAGATGGACTAGGGCCAGTGGTTATCTCCTTCATTACAGCAATGCTTTGACTAAAAACATGATTTTATTTTATTTTTGTTTTGTTTTATTCAACCCTGGTGTTAACCTCACTCCCTATAGCTCTTATCAATTGATTTGGCTCCAAATGATTTTTGGTTATTTCCAAAATTTTGGCAAATGACATTTATTTTCCTCCTTTGAGAATACTCAGAATGTGACAAAGTTTCCAAAACTGTGTTAATAAATGGCCCCATTACTAGGCAAATTTATATTATCTACTCAAGGAGACAACTTTGGGATTGAAAGCATTCATTGAAGAACTTTTTCCAAGTTCGTTTTAGAAGGCAGTAATATATTTTATGGTTAAACCTCTTCATTTATATTAGCCCATTTTCCAGTTGAATTAAGAACCCTGATGCATTGCATTTCCCTTTAAGGTTCACAGTCTCTGGCAAAACGAGGTGTCCTACATCCAGGCTGCACTGACACGTGTTCTGAAACGCTGCTAGGTCGATGTCTGCTCCTGAAGCCTGGAACTGCCTGGGGTTATATTAGGAGTGAATCTGCCTGGACTTAAATACCACCGACCTCCGCAGGGTCCCTGCAAGGGAGAGGAGACGGTATGCTAACAGTGAATTGCACAGTCAGAGGACTGGGTTTGACTTTCTTATCTGCAATAGAAAATTTGTTCTGTCTCAGAGAAGCAATTTTCTACATTTTCCCACTTTCTAAAAGGAAAAAAAAAATACATCAGATGAATACCAACGACCAGAGTTGCTGCATATTGATACTTTTATGCCAAAGATTGCATTTGCACTTCTAACCACATTTTTGAACATTAAGAATAGTGTACTAATCAGAGGAAAGTAGCTATAGCTATAGGTAAGAGTGTTTGTGTGTGTGTGTGTGTGTGTGTGTGTGTGTGTGTGTGTGTGTGTGTATGGACCTCTCTGGTGTGATAAGCATCGTGTTAGGTCCAAGAAGTTCCCTGTCCTTCCCAGGCCGCCTTACACACACACTACTTTTCCCGTGTGTTCAGGTTTAAATCCTGCTGCAGTGAAAGAAGCCTTGACTTTCTACGCGTCAGCATCAACACTGATAAGAGTGATGTTTAAGCAAACGCACTGAGTGCTATGTTTCTCTTTCAAAGTTAAATTGGTCACATTTGTGGTAAAAATCAAATGAAACATGCGTCACATTCCAATTCTGTTGTATTTTGACAGTTTACTGCTACAGGGCAGTAAGGCAAAAATAAATGCAGGAGCTCACAAATTGCTTCGAATTGTCTGCGAACTCCTTGAGTACACAGTAAGTAGCTCTAAAAGCAGAAATCTGGATTCCAAACAAATTCCAACATGCTTCAAATTGCCTCTTAACAGCTTTCTTTGGGGAAATGCTTAAGTGCTGAGTGCAGAGGTCTCTGGTTAGCATAGTTTCTCATGCTTATTTTTGCCCTTAACTGAGCCATCGTGGGGTCAGATCCCACAAGAGTGTCACCAGAGCACCCTCCATGGTGTCATCCTCAGTTCCAGTCTATGTAAATATGATACAATTTCAGGGAAATATGATATAATTAGAGGCTATTATTGTGCAGCCCTCTCTGAGCCCTAATTTGCATGTTTCCAATAAAAGTACACAGCTCACAGTTAGCACACACAAGCTGTCATTTTTTCAATACTATAATTATTACTTGCAAGGATTGAAAAATATATCTATCAGTTCCAGAAAAGGGTTTGAGAGAGATTACTGCAAATGATGATAGAATAATTAACATTTCTATCTGCTATCCAAAAATTTCCATCCTAGCACTATATTGAAAATTTCCCTAAGTTCATAAATCTAGGATAAAAATTCATGTTATTGGGCTTAAACTTCAGGAGTTAAAAAGATAACTCAGAAGGATCGAGAACTAAAATTACAGTGAAAGATAACTGCATTATTTGAGGCTTAGTGGATGTCTCCGTTTTTGTTTGAAGCATTAGTTTATTTTAAAAGGAAGAAATGATTGAGTGAGCTTATGCATTTATCAGAAGGGCATTACGAAGAAGATCATGAATCCAGACAAGAACAAGATGCTGTCTTTGGAATGAGGGATAAAAGAGATATATCTTTATATAGACATATTTCATTCTATTTTATCAATTAATTTCAGCATAGAACCAAGGATGTGGCTGCTTTTAAAGTTATAATATAATGCTACAATAAATCCAAATAGTTGATATTTAATATCCAATGACAGTTTCTATCACTAGCAATTATCACTATTATATTATATTTTCATATAAGTATTCATTCACCCTCTTCTATTATTATATGTATTTGTATTTACTGTAAGTCAGTTCAGATTTCTTTTGGAAAAAATGAACGTTAGTAGAAGTATTATCCTTCAGTTCAAAGAAAGAAAGAAAGAAAAGTCCTGCTGAGGGGAGACCTTGCTTCTTACCAACAGGGTGTTCCATTAGGGACCAGAGAAAAGTTGCAACTTAAATCTAGTAGCCAAAGAAATCCTCTTGGATGACATTTAGGAAGACACCTGAAGAATACCTGAGAAAGAACTTTCCAAGGAGAGGAAGCTGTAAGTGCAAAGCAAAGGCCTGGAGGTGGGAACAGGTCTGTTTGCTCTGGGGTAGAAAGGAGGTGATCGAGTTGGGGACACACACACACACACACACACACACACACACACACGGTTGTGTGTATGGGGGCAGGGCAGGTGGCGAGGGTCCAGCTATCTGTGTTTTGTCAGCTCCTTCCTCTCTCCCATTGTTGTGTTCCTCACCCAAACTGTGAGAGCCCTGGTCTGAGGCCATGTGGGCAAACAGAAAGGTCACAGAGAGGAAGTTGGAGAAAGAAAAGTTCCTTACATTTTCACTTTGAAGGACTAGGGAAGTCAGGAGACTCATGTTATTAGAACAAAAATAAGCAAGTAACTAAATAAGAGTGACTGGGATAAACTGATAAATATAAAGACCCTGGGTGGGAACATACAGCCAAGTAAATGAAATATATTATTTTCAGGAAATTTAGGCTATGTTTTCATTCTTCTAAAAAGTTCTACATTTTAAAAATTCTTGTCTCTACCTGTTACTTAAATCTGAGTACATGTTGGGCTTATGCATATGGAAACTGCCATCAATTTGTGTCTACATTTATTTTGGTGCTGGGGATCGAACTCAGGGCCTTGTGCTTGCTCTACCACTTGAGCTAAATCTCCAGCCCCTGTGTTTACACTTTGCTTAAGGAAAAAAGTCTTCTCTTCTGTATATTCAAATGTCAACTGATCAGGTAAACATTGTGTTTTCTATAATTTCTGCAAAATGTAGAAATTCCATGTCTCCTACAAGAAAATAGCTACATGTGCCAATATATTGATGTATTTTAAGTCACATAAAAATCCAGTTTCTGTCCAGTGAGAGATGTGATATACAATAAGTAGACATGGAATAAGAAGAAAGAAAAGAACGAGTTTATCAAAAGTCTGAATGACAATAGCTTGAAACAATTTTTATAGTGGTAACAAGATTTCATCTAAGAAAACTGTGATCTAATTGCCATTTTCATATATATACACTTAGAATTACACAGAGACTGATTAAGTAATAGCACAGAAAAAAATCACTTTTCTGTCTTTGGGGATTATAACTTTCCTTATTTAAATCATGGAAAATGGATACCAAGATGCCTTCTTAACTCTTCTTCACCTTTTATCTTCAAGGTCAATATATTTCTTTGCATACAATTTAAAGAGCCTCTGGGGTTTTGGTTATTCATGATTATCATACACTTTCTATATGGTCACATTGAATTAAACAGCTTGGCATAAACTACATAAAGTAATTATCATTTGTCAATTCAGCCCTTATTTACTGAAAACTTATAATATGCCCTATAGGTTCTGCATCCTCCCACCAGAGCATTCTGCATATTTATAATACTTTTTCTATTAATATGAATTATTCACTAATAGACACAATTTCTACTTGAAAACTTGAGTAGCAAAGACAGTTATAATATGGGTGCCAAAGAGATGCAACTCAAGATGTCAGCCAGTGGAGGTTATTAGCATAAAAATATCATTAAATGTCATTAACTAAAATGCAACTTAGACAGATAGGAGGCTTTTAGCCTTTAAATCAACAAGAGTCAATACACGGAGACTGGCTTAGTAGCCTCCATCGACTAATTGTGCTGTTAGCTCACACTGCCAGCGATCTGGGGACTCCAGGTTGGTTCTGTACCTGTGTGGATGCTTATGATGTGAAATTTATGATAATAAGTCAGTGGCTGTTTGTACGAACTCTGGAATCTGTTTTCCTAGGGAATCGGTGTCTACTGATACTCCAAGGACTTTCCTTCCTGGTGAGGTGACAAGCGGCATGGTGAAAACTATCCTTTCCTACCCCTCCATTCTTCCTCTTCTGCCATGCCATTTTCATGCACCTGTGGTGTACTGGCAAGCCAGGAGAGGAAACAGAGGCGCAGGAGCCTGACAGACCTTTCTCTATTATTTCCTCAAGGAAACATCCTCTATCTGACAACCCTTGTGAGCAGCAATGATATAGTATCACCTGAGCACTACTCTAAGCATTTGTTTATACATGAGCACATTCAAACATCACAACCACCACACGGACAGACACTTGTTATTTCCATTGCAGAGGTGCAGAAACTGGGGCACAGATGGTTTACCTAGCTCACCCAAAGTCACACAGCTAATTCATGGTAGAATCCGATTCTAATCTGAACTACCTGTGCTCTTGAACAATGAATGCACCACACTTCACACCCTCTATCCCATAAGTAAGTACGAGACCAGTGTCCTGGAGACATGGACATCTTGCTCCTCATCACTGGGGAAGAACTCCATTTCCAAGGCTCTTCATATCCAGACCTAATAATTGGGAGGCATCTCTATTGTTGAACACCTACTGTGGTGAGAATATAGTACTCCTAAGTAATTACTTGTTGAAGTCAAATGAGTTAGTAAGACACTTTGACTTGATGATGGAGGTATTAAAAGGATAAAGAATTTTTGTCCTTGGGACTCTGAATATCATTGTTACAATTAAGTCAGAAGAGGATACAACTGTTCCTACCAAAATGTATGGAGGGAAATATTTTTCAAACTCAAGAATTCTTCCTTTGATCTTTGTCTTCTCAGAAAAAAAATATATAACTTTTGTAAACTTAATAGTTATTAGAATGATATAAAATGGTATTAAGATGAAAATATTTATTGGTAACCAACCTGAAAACTACACGAATACAAGAACAGATGGAGCAAAGTTCCTATTTTCAAAGGCTTTATATTAATAGAGATGGTAAGGCAGCCTTAAAAATTCATCATGATACCAGGCAAAATTACCGCTACAGTGGTATAAATCAAAATTAAGAAAAAGAGATCATCTTCAATTGTGTGTAATCAAAAAAGCATTTGTGTCACCTCTGCCTTACACATGCAGTTCACCGATGCTGTTGTTGCCATGTCCCCCGCACAGCACCCCGCTGCTCCCCTCAACTCCCATCCATTTGCATGCTCTGTTGTTCAGTGTGGATTGTCACCCTTTGGGGCTAGACTCCTGGGGACTTCATTCTCACAGAACTCCCAGGCATGTTTTACACTCTTGTCACAGTGATCTCTGGGGTAGCGAGTCCCCAAAAATTGCATATAAGGGAACACTTCTCTTCTCCTTATATTCGAATGTTATGAGACACTGTTCATGTGCGCCATTAAAATCCTTCCAACTAAACACCTCCAACCCATGCCACTACTTCATGAATTAGAATTTCAGGACTTTACATCATCCTCATTGCCAACACCCTCGCGTAACACTGGTGCCCAGACCAGAGCAGCCTTTTCTTTCTGCATCATATTCAACAGGCCGGGGATATATTACACACAGTTCACATGGAGAAGCTTCATCATGGACCACTGAAATCTTGATAGGATCACATGTGTTGCAGCACCATTTCCTACTAGTGTGGTATGACCATAATTGGAAAAAAAAAAAACAACTTAAGTTTGATGCCTTAGTGAATGCAAGATGTCTCTAAGGGATCTCTTTGTTCCAGAAGTTTAGTAAAATGCACTAGTCCTTGATTCTAGGTTAGCCCCGTGAGTACTGAGGACCTATACCTAGTTTCTCAAATCTATCTTTGCCCGTTTTGGATCATTAGATGTCTCCTGAGACCTTCTGCCACAGTTTCTTAAAGCTATTCAGCTGACTAGGAATGCACTTAGGCAAACACTTTCCACTTCTTTTGACCTCATTTCACTAATTTAAGACCACTTCTCACATTGCTTTTCTTATTGTGGACATTGTAGACTTACACGTTAGCCATGCTGATCTTTAGTCTTCCAGGCTGAAGGTCACTGTACTTGACCAAGTACATGAGATCAAAACCGAAAGTGGGGATCACAAAACATGGACTTGAGCTATTGAAATTTTAGAAGTACGTGTGTGCATGTGTGTGTGTAGTTAGCACACAACAGGCATGCAAAACAGTTCCAGATCATTTTACCTCCACTTTTCATGCATCCATCACTGTCATTCCTAGCGAGAGAAAGCTGAGGTCCAGGGAACCAGAGTGGCCAGGCGGACCATGTCAAATTTTTCACCAGACTCAAGGAAAAAAAAAAAAGAGAGACAAAGAGTCAGCCAGGAAGGACACATTTCTAAGCACATTCTATGCTGAGCTCTGAGGATAAAGAACGACCTTCTCCACCTTCAAAAATCTCAGTTTTTGAGTCAGCCATCGTCACAACATCCCAGTGCAATCGTTGCTCAAATAAGTAAACATTACAGTTGAGAAAACTGGAGCTAGATAAAGAAAGTAACCTGCTCAAAGAAGTAGCAGACAAGTTTCTGCTCTGCCCAGCCCACTCTTCTCAGTCCTTGGTGACACTCAAGGTGGACGTGATTAGGAAGCAATGCAGCCGTGCAGTGGGCTGCTCCATAAACACCATCTGCGAGGGCGCGACTCGCGGGCTTATTCTGGACAATTCTCAAGACGGGGCTGATCCGGGCACCATTGTCCTGGAGAAGACATCCTACCGAAGAGCACAGACCGTCTCTGCCTCACTGTCCTTTATGCGTTTAATGCCAGAACAACCTTAGAGAGGTCTGAGAGACTTTGTGAGTGTGTGTGTGTGTGTGTGTGTGTGTGTGTGTGTTTATTTTAGTGGCACATTTTAGATATACTTATCTCTAAATTAAATGAAATAATTCACTGAAAACACTCAGTAAGTATCAGATGTTGTCAACTGACTCCGAGGGAAAAATTTCCCATAAAGGTTTATTTTCTATTTAAAAAAAATTTATTATGGGAAATTTCAAACATGCTTGAAAGCAGAAAAAATAGTACAATAAACCTTCAAGTGGCCACCTCCCAGCTTCAATATTTATAAACTTATGAACTTCATCTATGGCCCTACACACACACACACACACACACACACACACACACAGACACTGATTATTTTGAATTCCAGACATACTTTCATATGTACCTATTTGTGTATATATCTCTAAAATAAAAGGAGTCTTTTCTAAAATTAAAAGACAAACAGAATACCGTAATCCCTTTTAAATTTTAAACCATAATTGCTTAATGTTATTAAAGATCAATTAAAGTTTGTATTTCTCTACTGTCTCATTTTGTAGTTAGAGTATAGTTAGATTCGGTCTAAATAAGCTCCATACTTTGTGATTGTTGTGTCTCTTTGCCTTTTTTAATCTACAGTTTTCCCCTTACCGTTTCCTTCTTTTTTCCTTGTAATTTCGTTGTTGTTGTTGAAGAAACTAGATTATTTGTTGTCGTTGATACAGTTTGCCACGGAATCCTGTGAGCTATAAAAAATCACTCCACTTTCAGTGTGGGCAACCCTATTTTCTTCTGTCCGTCTCAAGGGTCATTTTCCACTTGTTGTTATTTAGAATAGCCACTTCTGTCCTTGTACAAAAACCTCACTTGAGAATGCATACAGTTATTTTACTTAAATCAATAATTCACATATACTATGTGTCAAGAACTATTCCAATTTTGTCACAAGTTTTATTTCATTTAAGTACCGTGATAATGTTACTTTTGCCTTTTTACAAGTGTGATGTCTGAAGCCGAGAGAGCCTGTGTAACTCGCACGAAGTCACACAGCTTGTGAATGGGCGGACTGCTCTATTTGGAAAATAAGGCTGGAAGAACATTAAACGTTCACTCAACCTTTTGCATTTATTGCTGCACAGCTAGCAGGATGGCAGACCTCACTGCTGACTGTGGTGACTATATGTCGGCTCTGAGACCCAGCAGAGCACTAAACCTTCCCAACTTCCGGATACACGGTGAGCACAACAAGTACTTAGCAAACACTAATCAGGATCCTGTCAGTGGGCAATTTTAAGGGTTAACTGTGAAATGTCTTTTAATGAATTTCATCTCGTAATAATAAATGACATCAGTTACGAGTGCACGACAAAGACTCTGTTAAGTTCCAAATCTCTGAGCAGTTCTTATTCAATAACAGGGCATGAATATTATGAATCAATGAATGTTTACTTAAACGGAACTTTCCCAACAGGAAGTAATTACAGGATGAGTTAATTAAAGGGATAGCAATTGTCTTCTGGTAAAAACACGTAAAATATTATGTTAAATTAGTTGAGATGAAAAAGTAGAAAATCAATGACCAGTTATAATCATATTTATTTGCTTCAAGTAAAATGATTGAAGTTTGGAAGATGAATGTTTTATGTAATATATTTAATAAAAACAATACATAGCAATGTGAATAGTTGAGGAGTAAGTTAAATCGACAGAATTAAAGTTAAACTGTAACCCCAAATTCAGATATAAACTTATTATTGATCTTATTGAGCTTGGGTGTTAACATTCCCAGAACAATTATCTCTAATAAATTGAAGTGTGTGCTCAGACTACTTACATCAGTTGATGGATTGTCAAAATAATGGAATATGTGGTACTCTTCGAAACTCCCTTCAAATTTAGTTTTATAGTAATATAGCAATTTAGAGAACAATAGCCGCCTTATCTCTCTACATTTAAAGGATTTTTCAAATAGATTTTTGCAGATAAGAGCACTGATACAGGGACACTGGCCACTTAACACTAGCCAAGTGCATCTAGTTCGTTTTTTCTACTTTCACCTTTTCAGTGGGAGGGGAATCATAAATCAGTACTTAACACCTTCTTGAAGGGGGAAAATAACTTTTAGTTGCTCAGCTTTCTTTTATTAGCTTGACATGATGACACATGCCTCTAATCCCAGCACTTGGGAGGCTGAGGCAGAAGGATCGCTACGAGATGGAGGGCAGGCTGAACTACGTAGTGAATCCAAGGCCAGGCTGAACGACATAGCAAGACCCTGTCTCAAAAAAACCAATGGGGAAAAAGAAAGAAACAAAGAAAAGAAAAAAATAAAACTCTTCAGAGAGGTACAGGAAGAAACCTCACCTTGGTCTTTTTGAAGTCTTTGTTCCTTCCAATGGCAGCTGTCCCCTTTGTCACACTGCAGAGGAAACTGTCTCGTTGGCTATTACTAGCTAGAGCATCTTCCCTTTCGCCAGGCAGAAAGCAGAGGAAAACCCTTCTTTAGAGTCTATCTGAATGCTTCTCACATAACTACTCTAAGTATGAAGAAATGTATGAAGTACATTTGAGAAATGTCTAAAATAAAGAAAGAAGTATTTTTCTGCTAAGATTTTTTCCATGTAATAGTAATTATATATACCATAGAAACTGCATGATAAATACACTGTACAAGAACAAGGACTTGGGTCATTTTCTAAAAACATGCAGGACACATGAAGAGTATGATTGCCGAGCTCCACAGTACATGGCTTCAAACCATTTCAGTTCAACTATTAAAAATGAACCAACACCTAAAGGCGTCCAGAAGTCTAAACCGGGCAATTGCTGCTGCACACAATGAAAGGAAGTGCACACACACGCTAACACACACATCACACATATGCACGAGAGATCTCATATGGCTTCTCTTTCAAGACTGGAACTTGTACCGTTTCTGAGTCATCAGCTTCAGCACGGTGGCCCAAAAGGGACCTGTCCTCAGTATAGGCTTTGTTGGCTCCGTTGTGCCTTGTGGGCCCTGAGTTAGCAAAAACTGTAGATGGGGGCATGTTTGGATGTATTTCTGAGGTCCTTTTGTAAGTCATTCCACTCACTATGGGGCTTGCTCATAACATCTCTCACTATACTCTACGTTTCTGACCATATGTAAAACGTTTAGAACAAAGCATATCATAAAATCCCAAAGAGTGTCATATCACATCCCATTTCTCTATCTTCCTTGCTTCTTCCAATCTTTTCTCTATGTTTTCATTTTTTTTTCCTCTTCCGGGGATTATTGTAGGAAACAACCACAGTCATAATTTATGCAAAAAAAATTTGGGCAATGAAGCCTTACTCTAGCTCCAGACTTCCTTTGTTTCTGTCCCGATTTTTTTTTTTTTTTTTTTGAGACAAGGTCTCACTGTGTAGCTCAGGCTGCCCTTGAACTCACTAGGTAACCCATCCTGGCGTTGAACTCGTATCAATCCTCCTTTCTCAGCTTTCCAAGTGCTGGGATTATGGGCACGCACCACCATGTCCAGCTGTGGTGAATGTTTAAATAAAAATTGATTACAGTAAAATTTATTGCAGTAAAAGAAACAGTCAATAATCCCTCTCAAAATACTCCCCGCACTTCAAACACACTTATCCCATCATCCTTTCCTCTTCCTGAAGCAGTTCTAGAAGTCTTCTTTCATGAGCGTCTTTAGTTGCACAGTTATGGCTCCTCAATGTCCTGGAATGATTCAAAGCATTTACCCTTTATGCTTATTTTGACTTTGAGGAAGTTGTACTGTGCCAGACCTGGTGAATAAGGTGGGTAAGGACACAACATAGCATTTTTATTTGACAGAAATTGCTGTAAACATTTTTTAATAAATTCAGGGCATTGAGACAGTCATGAAAATATACTCAAGAAAGAGGACTCTCAGAGCTGCTTCAAAAAGTGGCAAATATGTTGGAATAAGTGTGTATTTGAGAATGGGGGGGAATCTATAGAAAGGGGTTAATGGCAATGTGTCTTTTACCATAATGCCTTATATCTTTACTTAAACACTCACCATCTTTCCCAATCATGCCATGTATACCTTGTGTTCTTTAAACGTCTTCTCCAGAATTACTTTTATTTTAAACATCAGGTCTAAGGACATTTACCGAAACAAGTAATTTAAATTTATCATTGTCCTTAAAGAAGAAATGGTTTTTATTTGGATGTCCTATAGTACAAATATTCCATTCACTATTCCAGCAAAACAACACACAATGGAAGCAAAAATAGGTTCCAGAGAAATGTCAATACATCTTATTATAGCCATCCTGCAATGGCATGGGATTGAGATGATTAAATTCACAGCTCCAATAAACAGCACCCAAATTACTTCTTGGAGGGAGCTGCATAATAACACCTGGAGCGTAAAAAGAGGAGATGAAGTTTAATTAAGTGTTGCCCATTGAAATCATACTGGTAAAGCATAATGAGAAGGGAAAACAGAAAGTTCAGTCTGCCCAAGGATGCAAGAGACCTGATGTCCATTATAAAATCATGACCAAAACAATTGTATGCATACTTATATAATATATACAAAATATAAAATATAACAATATATAACATCTATAATGATATGTATTCCAAAGTTAACCCAATTACAAGTCAAATTCTTTTTTATCTTTATTAAAACATCTATTTGTCTTTTAATTTTTTAATAACACTACACAATTCATAAAGAATAATTAAAATCCCAACTCCAGCTAGTGTGTCTTTTGTAGTTAATATAAATGAATATCTCAGACATCAAACACATCTGGCATTCATCCGGTAGCAACATAAAATCAGTGAGTTGAAGAGGAGGCCCCAGGTTTAAATTTACATCATCAATTGGGATGCTGTGTGTTGTGAAAGAAAAATGAGACAGAGAAAAAATCCAGTTTTGAGACAAATACTAAGATACATGCTTAAAGATTATTTTCCAAATATGTTTAAGTTTCCTTTGGTCAAAATGTGAAAACTACAGTCGCTGTCTGAAATGATTTTGTGAGCTATTATCCTTAATGCCTGAGTCCATAAAAACAGGCTTTCAAGAAAGGATGTATCAGTAATTTGTACATGTATTTATTAACCCTTAACTTCCCTGTAAGAGACTTGAAGCCAAGTCTATCAAAACCCAGCATCTTTTCATGCTTTCCACTTACGGAAAAACAAATGGGAAGTTTCAGGTTAAAAGAAAACAACAACACCCTGATCTTTCTAGGAAACACGTCAATTCCACAGTGGGGACCCACTGGGAAGCTGTATAGATGACCACGTACTTTGAGATTCCAGTAAAACACCCTCTTACATAGAAAATACTAAGTAAGTTAAATTTTTAAAATTGTAAAATACATTATACAATCTCAGAAACTTTTAAAACTTCATACTGTCACTTAAATTTTAATTAAATCAGTTATACAACAATCAACTACATTTAGCACTCTTAGGTGGAATGTCACCATTTCCACCTTGATCACAGATTATTTTTCTCTCTCTCCTGAACTGAGAGGTCACAATAACAATTCATTAGAAATACCGGAGGACCTCAGATGATTCTCAGACTATATTCCAGTGAGCACTATTAGAATCAGGCATCTCATCATAGGGGAGAAAAAAAATTATGTCCAGTATCAGTCAAAAGCTATAACAAAAAACCCTCTTCTGACATTCTGTGCCACTACAATAGCAGCCTTTGACAACTAAATACCAAGTAAACAAAACAAATGTTAATTAGTACCAAGCAGTTACCATTCATAGAATCATGCCATCATCTGTTAATTATCAGACCAATAACAGACTATTGATTACAGTTTGTCAACTTGGAAATAATTGAAACCAGTTAAAGAAGAGAAGAATCTTTTGGCAAACAATAGGCTTTCATTTCAGAAATGCTTTATCAGCTTTTCCATTGTACATTATCCTCTTCATCAATAAATGCTTTTCATATAATTGTCTCTCTCTTGATTGTGATGGGTTTTTACAACAAACTCTTGTGATTTGGTGAGAATATATTAGGCACCTATATCATTTTGGCAGCCAATACACAGTCCTGATGGCATTAGGAGAGTCAATACCTTGTAGAAGTCATGAAATTGCTGCTTCCTACCTGTGTGCCTCACCTCAGAGAACTATTATCTACTTTTCATTTTTTATCTATGTAAAAAACATTTATGAAATGCCTAGAAAGCACTTTTTGGATCTAGTTATTCAGATATATGTTTTTGCATTCGAAATCTTAATATCCAATGTGTAGAGGCATAGAGCTGTTTTTTTCTCACAGAAAGAGGTAAAAACCATTATTGGCTTTGTCTTATATTCCTTAGTCAATGTAAGATCAGATTTCAGTTGAAAGGGGGAAGAAAAGATTCTACTGGAATCTGAATCAGTCCTTCATATGTTACTCCTTCAGTAATCATTTCTTCCAAGATTTTCATAGTAATTTTGCAAGGAAATGTGACACGTAAGGACTCAAAGTACTTAAAGGATGGAATTAGGACCAGACTCATACAAACAAGATCTTAGCTAAACCTAGTGGAGTTCTCTGGGTATCTCGATAGAAATTATTTATGTCATAAGGAAAAATTATCTCACAGGAGAAAATAACAAGGTTTTAGTTGTAAATATAAGAGTTAAGGGACTGGGGATTTAGCTCAGTGGTTAGAGTGCTTGCCTTGTAAGCATAAGGCCCTGAGTTCAATCCCCAGCACCAAACAAAACCCAAAAAAACAACAAAGAGTTAAGATTGAAATGCCTAATTTTACCCAATTTCTGATACTTTCCATTCTGGACAGAAAAAACAGGACAAGAAAAGTTCAAATTTCTAAGAACTGGATACTGACTCAGCTCGTTGATGAACATTGTTCAAAGGGGTGATCCGTTTTGGGGGCAAGTGTTTCAAAGCAGCAAAGTCTCAGCAGCTCACCTAAAATTGGCTTTCAAACAGCTTTTCCACAATAACCACACATGCCCACTTTCTGCCTGAAGAATTTCCATAGTTTTAAATTCCAGAAAAACATGAATCACAGTGGGAATTGTGTCTTAACATAAACCATAGCAATGGTCGGATAAAGAAGGGAGAACATAAAACAAATGTAATAGTGATCACATTTCTGACTGGAAAACTGACGGACTAAATGGATTACCCCTTGACTTTTCACCTCTGCGATGGTTGTTGGATCCAAGTCCTGACTGAAGTGACTTAAAATCATTCTAACCACTGATGTGAGAAAGGCCAAAGTGAAATGAGAATGGTGGTCTCGGTCCAGTTATTTCAGAGCTGTATTTTCAAATCCCCAAGCCACAGCAAAAGATTCACACAGAACCTACGCTTCTTGGGAGAAAAAGAAAAGGAGAAGAAACTACAAAGTAATATTAATAAACTAAGAATCACACGAATACATTACTTAAGTATAATACTGTTACAAAACATGTATGCATTAATTTTTAAAAGACATCATCTATTTATTGGCATCCTATGAACTCTATACTGTTACATCATTAATGCTTTCATTACAACCTACTTAACATTAATCCAGGAAACGAGAACATCTGCTCAGGTATTTAAACAAATTTTTGGTCTTTTGTCTTCAAGTGAATTTACTTCAACAGTAAAAGAGATAAAACCTAGCAATATCCAAATGTAGGTGGCCTGACAGACCTCACTATGAATGAAACGCAATCAGTTGAAATCCAAAGACACACTCCGAACCTCCCATAATAATGCTCCGGGGCTTCCGTATGGGAAAGAGTTAACAGAATGGTGGCAGATTTCAAGAAAACCACACTGTTAAATTACAAATTCCAGCCAGCTCTGTGTTTCGCTTAGAGTGAATAATTCATTTGGGCCTTAAATTCTTCCTCTATATCAGATGTAAAACACTGCTTCCAACAACAGGTGTTTATCCATCTAAATGACTCTCCTGACTGTTGGAGAATGGCTGATTACAAGCAGCAAGGAAGGGAAAGACATTGTGGCTCGTGTGTCACAGACAGGTCCCCTCTAACAAGACTCCCAAAACAAATGCCCTTGCAAAAATATTACACCGGAGGAAAAAAGACCCATTCAAAATAAATCTGGAATAGCCAAATAATATCATACCTGTGTTTTTTTTTAATAGTGAATTACATGCAATGTCCTTGCCAGCCAGGCTCTCACCTTGAATACAATTCTTCCATTTACTGCAGATTTACTCCAAGAAATGAAGCTTCATATAAAGAAACAGCAATTAAAACCACCACTCCCCTTTTCTGCAGATGACATTATTGACTCCCTTATTTCAACTTCTATATTCGATTTAATTTGATTAGAGAATTATTAGCAAACCTGAAACACTAAATTACAGCAGTAATATATGAGAAATTGTAAAACTAGTTGGCAAGCCCTGTATATGAGGAAGATTTTTCAAGTGTAGCTACTTTCAAAACTCCTGATTAGGGGACTATGATTGCAATCACTAATTCTTTTCTCAAGGGTCACGCAATTGTTCACATGGGCTAGAAACTGCAATTGCAAAGCAAAATGAGGGATGCAGGCTGATGGTCCTTTTTTCTGAAATCCAATCCCCTTTTAAAGTACACAGCATCCCAATAATTGCTTTTCATCAGTTCTCCATTTAACGGTAATATTTTATGATTTTTGCATTTTCATTGAAAAATCTCATTAATTCACAAAGCATTTGGCTGCACGAGTTTTCACATCATCAAAAGTCTTGTTTTCTAGTTCCAAACCTCAGAGCTTCAAAAAATTTTAAAATAACCTGGCCAATACATTTGCTTTGCTGTAATGTGTTTACTTGCAAGTTCATGGGTTTGCCTCTTCACACGCCACCGGCATGATTACACATCACTGGCAGCCCTTTGCGCCATAGACAGAAAAAGCGAATGAGTGACAATACACCCCTCTAAATTATTTTGGTCACTTTAGTATTGGAGCCAAAAATAGAGGCTAAAACAAAGAGTGAAGAAATGAATGGATAGGTGGATGGATGGTTGGATGATTAAAAACTAGTGTACTCAAGGTAATATTTTTGTAATGGCCAGAGAAGAAAAAGAGCAATTAAAGTGTTAAACAAAAATTCTAATCATGGATTATTCGCTAAGCAACAAACTAATGGAGAGTTCAGGGAGACAGAGAGTACAGAGAACAAAAAGTAGAGAATAAAAGAAACAAATTTTCAAAGGTTACTACTGCCAATGTCTATTTGGCAGCATTGTTTTGTTAGGCTGCCGAACAAAAGGCAGTTTGTTTTTTCCATCAGTGCTGCCCCTGAGCTCACCTCTCTGGGTTAACAGGTTATAATGACTACAGTAGCATTTTCATAAGTATTAACCTCGTGATTGTTTCTCTATTCTTTCTTCTCCTGACCCACCAATAGAACTGCCCTAAATCTGTGTACTCTGCAGTTCCATTGTCCTCATAAAAAACATTACATTAAATATAGACCCAAAATGGGGAGAGGCAGAATTTGGGAGATAGAGTCAATGTCCCAGCTCCGATCTGGTTCCAAGGCTTGTCAGCTGTGTGATGTAGGGCAGGTTCTCATCTCTTCTCCTTAGTTTCTTCATCTATGAAATGGGGCTATAATATTTCCCTCACAGGGTATTGGTGAAGATGGAAAGTGCTATTTAAGCCTTTAAAGAGCCAGGCCAGCCAGAGCAGAGACTCAAATTTGCCTATTAATTATCATTGTTACTATTCTAGAAAGATAGCATACAAACAGAGCAAAAATCAGCATTCATAAAATACCGTACACAAATAATAATCCTCCTTGTTTCTCTTCTGCCTCCTTTGGTTGTAAAATTCTTTGAAAATATTGCATATATTCACTGTCCTTGGTTTTGCTCTTGAATCTATTACAACCACTCTTTGCAATCGCTGCCATCAAAACTGGACTTATCAAAGCCATCAACGCCCCACACAGTGCTGTCATTGATAGTCATTTCAGAGTCCTTATCTTACTGATGTGCTACTACAGCTGACACCATGGCCACCCCCATTTTCCTTGCTTGCACTGTACTCTCCTTTCTCCTTTCTCAGTCTCCTCCTTTTTGATTCTGTTCTATCTGACACTGGGAGGTCCTAGAGGTCAGTTCTTGCAACTCATCTCTTTTCTTTGTATGCTCATCCTAGCTAATGTCACCCTGTCTTATGGCTTTATGTGCTGTGTACATGTAGATGTCTCCCAAATCACTCCTCTGAACTCCAAAGCTAGACATCGCAAGTGCAAGATGTCTCCAACTGAACTCTTAATATTCCTCCCCACAACTACGCCTTGGGAGATGGTAATTTGGTCCTTTCAGGTGTTCAGGCCCCCAACCTTGGTGCATTCTGATTTTTCCTAGTTTCTATTTTCTGCCTAGGTTATTGCAAGAACCCTCTTTCTGTTCTCTTTCTCACTCTCTCTCTCTATTTTCCGGTGCTAGGGATCAAACTCAGGGTCTTGTGCTTGCGAGTCAAGCACTCTAACCCCTGAGCTAAGTCCCCAGCCTCCCTCTTCTCTCTCTTTTCATCCTTGTCTATCTTTGGTCTATTCTTAACATATCAACCAAAGTGATACCATTAATGAAGTCAGAGAATTTCACCCTTCTGTTCAAAAATCTTCCCTTTTCTCCCCCATTTCTATTTTCATGGCTTCAAGGCCTGACATCAGCCCTTTCTGTCCCTCGTCCCCTGTTTTCTAGTTATACTGGTTTCCTCACCATTTCTAAGCACACCAGGCACACCACATCTTGTAACCATCATTCCTGCTGTGACTCTTCCCTGTGATTTTCATCTCCAGCTATCCATATGGTTCCCAACTTCACTTTCTTTAGGTCTTCAAACCAACTTAGCTTCTCTCAGAGTCCTCCACTGGCTGCTTTGTTCCAACGTTGCCTTTTGCTTTCCCTACTTTTTACTTCTGAGCACCAAACACTACCTAAAATATAATACGTTTTATTTATCTTATTTATTCTTTGCTTCCCAACTAGATATCAAGAACACTGAATCTCTAGCACCTGGAACAACTCCTGGCTCATGCTGGGCATCAGTAAATGGTGTGAAATGAACATATTTTTCCACCAAGGCACTTTTTAATAATTTCCCAGGCCAGTCTTGTGGTAGATAGAAGTAAAAACAGTTACAGAAAAACTAGCCTTTATTATGGGCTGAATTATGTGAAAATTCTTATGTTGAAGTTGAAGTCCTGACCCCCAGTGGAACTATATTTGGAGATAAGGCCTTTAAAGACGTAATTAAGGTTGCATGAGTTCATGAGGGTGGGACTTTAAATCAATAGGTCTGGTGTTCTTGTAAGACGAAGGAGAGACATGGTCTATTCTTAACATATCAGCCAAAGTGATACCATTAATGAAGTCAGAAAATTTCACCTGCAAAAGGGCGACCACCTGCAACCCAAGGAGAGAGGCCTAAGGAGCAACCAAACCTGCCGGCCTGACTGCAGATGACTAACCCTGTAGAACTGTGAGAAAGGAAATTGCTGGGTTCAGCCCACCAAATGACTTTTTCATTGCAATCCTAGAAGACTAATATAGCCTCCTGTAAATATCATTTTAAAGAGCACTTTACCTTTATTTTTAAATAAAACACAGGGACAGAAAACCATGCCAAAAACGTATAACTTAATGAGTTTATTATAAAGGCAAAGCTTGGTTGAGTAATCCTAATCTTTCTAGAAATCATTTCCTTCTTCTTCTTGTAGTTTCATCACTGAAGCAAAATTCTTAGATGCTTTAGACCTGCCTGTCTTTCAAATCGGGTGTGTTCTTCAACCTCTTTTCACCTAACCGTCCCCCATAACTTTCTCCTTTTCTACTCAAGAATCTGAGCCACTTTTTCCAAGGGAATTTCTGTCCTGTTTGTTCACTCAGACTGTAGCTTGACTTTCTCTGCTTCCTGCAAATTGACAGCAGAAACTAGAGGGCCGATCAGAATCAGGTGCAACCCCTTTTCCAGAAAGTAGGCTCTGCTTTGGTTTTTTTCATGGTAAGGGACACATGATAACTAGTTTTCCTCTTTTGGTAATTTTAGCACTCTTGATACTCAGGCCCAGAATTATTAACTCATTAGGGGGCAGAGTGATGCTGCTCTAATCCTACCATTTAGTTCCTGCTTACTGATTAGCATATTTCCATGAAGGGGCAGCCCCTCCTATCACCACTGGTGCAGCTCATATATGAAAGCTAAGGGAAATGCCAGGTTCTTTCCCTCTATTTACCAGCTTTCAAGATAATAAATTGGCTCCGTATCCTACTTAGAATGAGCTCAAACAACTTTTTAAAGAATTTATCACTATCTACTCTGGGACAAGAAGGTAGTCTCTCTTCACGTTTATTACTATCTGATGCTTTGGCAACAAGAACTCAGATGACTCCCTTCCTCAGTTGAGACAGGCAAGAGGATAATTGTTCCTTCTATACTGGGGTTCTGGTAAGCCTTTGGCAGACTGATTTGAAAATGTGGTGAGATGCCAAAGCCTCTCCTGGTCCTGCTATTGAAAATCATCCTGGAAGGAACAGCTTTCCCCACATGAGGTCATAAAGATGCACCAGGAATCCATAATTATTCTCCATATTCATTTACTAGTAACTTACTTAGTCAACTAACCTACTTACTGAGTGTCTGCCTTGTGATGGGCCTGGAAATAAACGGAAGAATAAGCAAAATGATTGCTCTTAGGAACCTATGAAAATTAGCTATAATCAGGGCAAGAGTTGTGATAGAAGTATACTTAAAACATTATAAAAGCAACTACAAAAGACACTTATCTTACAGGGAAGGGAGATATAGGAAAGATTTTTTGGAGGAGGACATGTTTATGTTGGCTTGGAGTGATGTGCAGGAATTTGCCAAGCAAATTAGGCAAGGAAAGGCTTTCCGAACAAGGAAAAGCCCGTGTAAGCACATAACCTCTCTAGGAAATGGCAATCATTCCCTGTGGTTGGAACAAAACGCATGTGATCGCATGAAGGGAGAAATGAAACCTGATAGGCAGGCAGGGGCAAGTTATGGAAGATACTGGATATTACATTAAGGATATTGTGTTTGAGCCTGAAAATGAAAACTGTTTGAGCAATAGACTGATATGATTCATTCTGAATTTTAGAAATATTACTTCATCATTATGTCAAGGAAGATTTGAAGAAAGGTGAGGCAGGAGTTAGGCAGACAATTAAGAGGCTACCAATAAAGTCTAAGTGCAATGAGATGGCAGAAAAATAAGTCAGTTTAAAAATTAATTGTAAATGGTAATAGCGGTAATGGTTTGGAGCTCGTATACAGTGAATGTGGTGAGCCAGGAGTTTTCTAAGTACTCTACTATCACACAGACCCCTTGGGATGATCTGCTGCCCTGTGTGTCACCAATGTACCTGCTGCAGGGGGCCTCTTGGGCAAACAGAGGTAAGGAACACACCCAGGGCTGCAGAGCTTTGCTATAACAGACCTTGCAACAGAGTTGGGATTCAGATCTTGGGCATCGGGCTCCAAAGTTCTTGTTTTTTTTTTCCTTGGTGCTGGGAATTGAACTCAGGGCCTTGTGCTTGCAAGGCAAGCACTCTAACCACTGAGCTAAATCCCCAGCCCCAAAGTTCTTGTTTCTAATGCCCACAGCACATAAAAGTAGACAAGGTGGTGGCTGGACACAAGAAATGGCCTGGGTGCCAGGCTGGCTGAGACCTCATTGAAATGCAGAGCTACTAATCTCCCTGAGCTTCAGTTTAAACAATGTTGAAAATCTTAAATAGTGTTAAAAATATTTTTGCAAGATTATTGTGAAGAATAAAATAATATATGCACATTGGATGTGCAATGTTTGGTACCAAGAAAACATTCATGTAAAGTGTGGCTATTATTACTGCAGTTATTCAGAAATATTCCCTGCATTTCCTACCTAAGCAATGTTCACTGAGGTAGGAAAAATGGGTGCAGAGATTGGAGAAACAGAAGTGGGTGGTATTCAGGGGACAGATGACTTTTATTTCTCACAGTTTCTGGTAAATAGTAGTTTCTCAAATATGTGCAGTTATGTTGTAAACACAACATAATATTATACTAAAATATAGGGGGGAAGAAGTAATCACTTTGTTTTATGTGCAGCTAATCTGTTTTCTTCACAAGCTCCATTCTGTGAGTTAATATGTTAAGTCCTGGATTTACAAACATTTGAATTGTGAACTTTCACAGGTGTACTGTACAAGCTTCACTTTGTCAGCTTATGAAGGAATCTGACTTCTGAACAATTCTCCTGGAATAAAACTCATTTGTAAGTTGGGGACTTACTGTAGTGGAAAACATTTTATGTCCTTATCCAGTTAAAAGTTTAGTCTCATTAACTTTGAGGTAATACTGAGTCTTCTTAAAAAAAAAAATTAACCTCAGTCCTTCACATTGCTTCACTGTTCCTCTTTTTTTCTCCCTAAAATAGCATCCAGGTGCATGCTCCATGTCAGGATAAAGCCACTAGACGCAAGACTCTCTGGAAGCAAGCAACAAGACAACAGACTCTTAGGTATCATCCAAGTATTCCCCCCAAAAGGAGGTCGGCTTGAGCACCACAGAGGTGGCTATTCTCTGCTCCCACAATGCCTAGGGACAGGTTTATGCTTCCTGTGCTACCTACTTGACCCACCTCTATGTTGTCTATTGGGATAGCAAGTGCCCTTCCAGTTAACCTTCATTGAGCCTTCAAGGCCAGAAACACTCCGCCAAACTTGTAATAATCTGCACCTCCCTAAAGTTTAAACAACTACAGATACTATGCATGGCAAAAGCTTTATTTTAAAGCAAATCAAACCCTGGTCCTTTAAAATTTATCATAAAAATATGGAAATAATTTATCAATGAGACAAAAAAAGAATAAAATCTTAGATTGGAAAATAAATAGAAAAGGACCAAGTTACACCTATCAATAAAAGCAGAACACTTTGAAGGGTCTGACACTAGCTATATGTGCATAACAAAATGTTTGGTAAGAAAATTATATAGAATAAGTCGTTTCCTTGAGGCAGAGCTATGTGCATGTTTGTCTGAAATTAGCAATAAAATTTAAATCATCAAACTCTTAGCTTTGGGTCTGACATTTATAGGATATGGGAAGTCTTTAAGAAACACTTTATTTCTAAGTCAATATCTTGCTTGGTAGTTTCATCTTTTGAAGATGAAAATTGATTTTTCTCAACACTGCAAATAGCCCCCTCCCTCCCCCATCCCTGTGACGAGCCGGGCACACAGGAAGGGTGGTGTGCAAAGCCCTGGTGTGGCCAGCCACAGGGACGCTGTCTCAGCATGGCCCATTTACCCACAAGACTAAGATCAGGGGACTTTCCCAAAGTGGCACATTTTAAAAATAATTTCCTTCTTTTTACTATTGACAAAAAGGAGAGTCCAATAGTACTTTTGTCATAAGCTATCATAGTTGTCTGACCTGAATTTTTGTTTCAGGCAACAAGCACAAAGGACTTTCTCAGATATGCCTTAAAAATAACCCCATACATTGATTTGTGACAGGCTTATTTCTCTGTGGAGACTAAAGGATTAATAATGACTGAAATTTAAAATTTGTTGCTATTTAATATGAGTCCTGGAAAAAAATAAGCCAAGACAAGAGAATCAAAAGTATTTTTTCCTGAACCATTTCACTCTCTTTAGAGAAAGTAAGACATTTTAAAGAAATGTATAAACCTCTCCCTGCAATATAACATGTGGGCTTTGTGAGTGAGGCTCAATTCAGTTTAATCAGTGTCTCCTGCAGCCCGCCTCCTGTCGGGCACTGTGGTGCTTAGATGATTGTGCCAGGAGAGTTCCACTTCTGTTTGGGATATAGAAAGACACAGAAGAACATCACTCTCACCTTAGCAATGAAGCAGAGCAGATAATCTACAAAATCACAATATTTTAGACTCAGAGAGCTGAAGTCACAAGGCAACCAAATGAACTGAGTTCGGATGCATGACCCATCCCTCTAAGGGGACTGCAGGACCCACAAACTGTTCTGCCAGTTCTAACTGTTCTAACCTGGTAGGAAGAGAGAAAATCAAATTTTATGAATTCTTAAAAACTGAGTATGGGCTAACTTAACAGTTTAGAATAATTGGAAGCTTCAGATATTCCAGATATAAGTAGGATACACACCTATGACCATGTACAAGACTGGCAGTGGGACAGAAAACCCAGGGCAGTGGCACAAGCTATGGGAAGTGACTGACTACCACATGGGGACAATGCAAAAGGTCCTCCACCTTCCCAGAGGCTCCTCTTACGTGGGCGAGAACCTCAAATTGCTGAGGAAGGGGTAGAAAATCCTTTGTCCCTGGGCAGATCTAAATCTTCTGGGTAAGAATAAAAGCAGAAGAACTTTGTCCTAGAGAAAGGGAAGAGGAAACACTCACGGATCCAAAATTCTGCACTGACACCAAGAAGACACCTGTTACTGCTGGCAAAAGGGGAGGAAACTTTTGCCTACTCAGTGTTTAGCTTATGTGGCAAAGGAAAGGGAGAAATAGACAGGAATGCTAGAAAGCCCTATCCCCAAAGCCCAGACTCGTAAGACCTTTCTAAGAGTGAGGCTAGATCACAAGAACCGAGTAACTCCCTGTGTGAATGGCCCCTCCACAAGCCTAGCACTTAGTAGCAGGAAATAGCAATCTATGGCTGGAAGAGAGAATGATGTAGTTGTGCAGGGGCTACTGACATCTGAGGATGTACAGGGAGCAGCACCCCAGGCCCATGCAGAGGACTAGAGCAGCCCACTCTCAGTGGTATTTGGAGTACATGCTGCTTTGCACTGGAGAATAACTGTAGCAACAACAAAATCCAAACTCAACCAACAACAGATTAGGCTGACTCAACCACCTACCTACACTGATGGAATTACTAAACAAGAAGAATTTCCATTTCTGGGTGTTAACACTGTTTATGTCAGTCTCTTCCATTCTTTTATACACAAGGTTTGACATTCAATCAAAAATAACAAAGCACATTAAAAAAGCAAGGGAAAAAAGATGACTTAAAAGTCTTTTGTCTTTATTAAGTTACTATTTAACAGAGCAAATTATTAGCCAATAGCTAAATGAATTATAATAAGGAGTTGTCTTAGAAATACTTCAAAGTGTAGCAGAAATGTTACACACATAGGTGAACAGACCATTATGTCTACATACAGATGCCAGAGAAAGCAAATAAGAGATGCTAAATGAGAGTTTGCCATGAGGACAACTGTAGAAAGCATTTCAGTAGAAGGAATTGCTTGTGCAAACATCCAGATAGATGAAAAGGACATAAAATATTGGCAAATACACAGTTAGGCCAATAGAGCCGTAGGGGGCAAACATACTCTCATTGTTCGGTGTTTTCTCAATGGTGTCCGTGCATATGCATCAGTATATAATGCTAATTGTTCTCTCAAAAAAGGAAAACAAATCGACTATACACTAGATATGAAGTGACTCATTACCACAGTTACCCCTGGAAGAAGGTTTCTTAAGTACACTTGAGCTCATTTATAAGCAAGTATTGGCAAGGTTGAGCTTTCTTGATACTGGTGATTGCTGGTATTTAATTAAAAAGATACTCTTAAGATAAAAACACCTGTAATCATTAAAGCCTATAATATATCCCAAAGACAGAATATTGGCATAAATTTAAATAAATTTCCATGCATGTCTCTATTTACAGGAAGCAATACCAAACATATTTTTCCATTTCCTTCTCTTATTGAAAAGTCAAATTACAAGAAGTGTATGACTTTTAGCATTCCTCATTAATGATGATTAGTTTCAGTATTTGAACAACACCATAAACACTCACATATGTGTTTTAATGGGATACGAACATTATAAATTTTTGGAAAGCATCCAAAACAAAGCTAGATTATGAGAGCTTTGGGATATAAAATATACTGAAGAAGTGGTGCAGTTTTATAAAACTTTCAGTACAACTCGCTTAAATTGATTTTCATTATGAAATTTAAGCTCTCATATGTAGTTAGTGTTGTTTATTTATATGGTACAACCGAGGAGTTCAGAAAGATGACATAAGCTATAAATCATCTTCATTCCTTACCCCATTTTCTCTGTAAGGAAGTTAACTCCCTTCATGTAGCCTCTGCACACACTAAGATAGAACATGTGGGTTCCCCTAAGGCACTAATGGCGAACGTTTTAGAGATCGAGTGCCCAAATTGCAACCCAAAGCCCACTTATTTACCGCAAAGTGCCAACACTACAATTAAACCTGAATACTGAGGTTTTAGTTTAGAAAAAACAAATCATACCCTTGGCTCTGTGTGCTGACAGAGAGGGTTCTGGGAGCCCGCTGCAGCATGCATGCCATACGTTCCCCAGCACTTCCCTGAGGGATGAGAGCAGTGGAAGGCTTAAATCACCATTGGTACCGATGGTCCTCATCTCCCCTTTCACTCAGATAAGGAGTGACTGACTACTCACTTCCCGTAATCTACTGCTGTGCTTGGAATATGGTTGTTTCTCTGAACTCACAAAGGAGTTCAGTCCCCAAAGTCCTATGTTAATGGTATTAAGAGAGTCGAAACTGAAGCACATCACAGTGTGTAAAGGTAGGGTTTGGTAAGTGATTAGATCAACTTAGGTCATTGCGGGGACGCCTCCATGACTGAATCCTGGTGACTTTAAAAAGAGAGAGAGAGAGACCACACAGTTACAGAGATACAAATGCATTCACGTCATGATGTGATGTAGTCAAGAGAAGCCCTCGCCAGAACCTGCACCATGTAGTTTGGACTTCCACCCTCCCAAACATGAGCCAGAGGAAGCCTCCTTTCTTTATAAAGTTGATTGCCTCAGGTATTTCATTATAGCAATAAAAACCTGACATCTACCTGTGTATTCATGCATCCATTATAATCTTGCATTCTTTGATTCTAAACCTGCAAAAGACTAAATGAGAATGCAATGTGTCCAGGGTCTCAAGGACTTCATGCTTACCACGCTTCCCAGACAGGCAGGGATAACCTGGGGAATGGCAGCTGTGTTAAATTCAGGCACCGAGTGTTATTAATTTCCCTCAAATTTTTTAGGAAAAAATTTTGAAACAAACATAGTTATGCCATGAATTAGAATTTTAAAACTGTTTTCACCTGTGCCCCAGGATACTCTGCTGGATCTTCCAGGATCTCCTGTTCGTGCTCGTCCCACAATTTGCTCAAGTAAACTCACAACTCCTGTGAAAGGTGTCAGGGTGGGTATTTGTTGAGGTGAGTTAATACGTTAAGTATGGAAATCTGGAGAGATGACATTAGCCACCAGGAGGCAGTTTAAAGAATAGTCACGACAGAAATGATGTGCGTGGAAAACGGCCTAAGAAATGGGCAAACGGTTTTGTCTTCCATTGTGACACAGCTCTGTGTCACACATTGCTTCTGGGACAGCCATCGCTGTCAAAATTTTTTTGTATGTGTCTTCATCCATCTTATTCACTGGATCTGGCACCTTGCAACTTGTGGTTCTTTCCCCAAAGTCAAAACGACCATGAAAAGCAAAAGTTTTGAATCAATTCAGGACATCGAGGCAGGCACAACAGCGCAACTACAAATACTCAGAGAAGAGGACTCCAGAGCTGCTTCAGAAGGTGACAAGAACAATGGGATGAGTGTGTTAGAAGCATGAAGGAATATTTTAAAAGGGATGAATGACAGTGTATCATTTACTGTAATACATGCTTTTAAAAAATGTAAATATTCACTGTATTTTTGATCATGCAACATATATTCTTCAAGTAGTCACAGTGTTTTTACAAGTGAACTAAGGAAAGGCATAAGTACTGTGACCCCTCCAGCAAAGAAGAGAATGAGGCTGGGATTTCTGCTGAGCCTACGGTTATAGCTAAGCCTCTGGGCCACAAGCCTTCGGTGAAATGGATCAGGTATCACTTTCTCCAGGTGTCGGGCTCAGAGTCACCACCTCTGCAATGGGCAGTCCAGGAAAAAGGCCAAACAGCACAGGGGCAAGGTGCTTACGGTACCTGCTTGAACTGCCATGGGGCTCTGATATTCTGATACCTGTCTTCCTGGTTCAGGTCCCGAGATAGTTTTCCTAGTGAGATCGGCTTTGCAGTCTTGCATTATCACATACACCATCAGTTTGACTTCACAGCACCAGGTGCTCACTACAATGCTAGGTGATGCCAACTCTCAGCGGTGTGGGGTCCACACGAAGATGTGCTGGGCGGATACAAGGTCCTGTTCCACCTTGTTGTTTCCACAGGAAAACTGACCGTGTTAAGAGAAACTCTTCTGGTTTCACCAATTGTGTCTATTTCTGCTGCTCTCATTGCGCTATTTGTAGGAGCTAATTTCCCTGTGGACGGTTTTGGTGTGGGTCACCCAGGTCAGAATCAGAGAGACGCCACACACACTATGTAGAGGAAGAGACCTCGTCAGAGTTCTCTGTGTTACAGGTGATTATCTGTCTCCATTTTTAGTTAATTAGTACAAGAGAAAGAGCCACTTTCAAAAATTTTCCATCAAGATGACAAAGTTACTGGCAAACCTGTTTAAGCCATGCACTCCTTAATGTTTCTTGCATCTCTGGAGGGAATGTTTTTCTTAATGTAATAGAGTTTAGTTATTGGGTGTATCTGAAATGTCCCCCAAAACTTCCATACGTTGACATCTTAGTCACCAGCTGGTGGTGTTATTGGAGGTGGTAGAACCTTTAAGAGGTGGGGCCTAGTGGGAAAAATTGAGTCATTGGGAGTGTGCCCTTGCAGTGCACATTGGGATCCCGGCCACTCCCTCTCTCTCTTTTTCTTCCTGGTCAGCATGAGGTGAGCAGCTTTCTCTGCCACATTCTCCCTTCCATGATGTGTAGCCTCACAATAGAGTCAAGTAACCATGGACTGAAATCTCTAAAACCATGAGCCAAAATAAATATTACTTCCCTATAAATTGATTATCTCGGGTGCTTTGTCACATCAACAAAAAGTTAACTAACACAAGCTTTATTATTTCCTACCTCAGTAAAGGGTGGGAATTACTTACCCATAACATTTCATGAGGTGGTAAAGATAACCATTCAGAGATGTCTGCAAAGGACACCCTTGGGCAGCCTTCCTGTTCTCCTAACTTTCTTGCATTTAGCTCAGCAGACTAGAAAAACAGAATTTCTTTTACTGTGATGCCCAGTCTCTGTGCTCAGTGTCGGATCTTGACCATTTTCCCACACATGCACACTCAGTAGGGATATACGTATCTTCCCTTCAATGATTGGCTTAATATGATAAATAAACCACTTGAGAAAATCACCTCTTCCACTGTACCAGATTACACTCTGGTGCCTTGTAAGAGGTGACTGCCATCACTGTAAAAATTAATTCACCTCCTATAGTAAGTGATCTACTTCTTAAGAGTAATTTTGTTCCAGGATCAAAGCCAACATTTTTCAAAAAGGAGAAACTCCTCATGTGAACTACGCCACAAATGGAAATCTTGAAGTCAGAACATTTTTTTTACTCCAGGTACAACTTAGAAAATGACAGTTTTTATCTCATATATTCTAATAGTCAAAGGAAATAACTAGAGTATTTGTTGGAAAGGAAATAATGCCAATATCAAAAGACTTTTGATATAATTCATTTATAAAAATGAATTATAATGATTGATAGGAGCCAATAAATGACTCCAAACCTATTTGTATGAGTAGAGTTGTTTTAGTACTGTATTCTATAACAAAATTGCACAGATTTGGTGGCTTAAACAATAGAAATGCATTTTTCACAGAAAATAGAAATGAACAGAAATTTCTCTAAGTCCAATATTAAGATGCTAGAAGATACAGTGTCTAGCAATGGTCTGCTCCTACCTATAGACAATCTGCCTTCTAAAGGTTTATTCCCACACAGTTTCCTTGGCGCATGCTCCTGAAGACAAATCCTCCCTCTTCCTCTTCTCCTAAGGGCATTAATCTCATCATACCCCCTCCACCATGACCTCATGTAAATCTAAGTATCTCTCAAAAGCCCTACCTCAAAATAATATCACTTTGGGGGCAAAGCTTTCAACATATAAATTGTCAGGGGTTAGAGGGACAGCAACATTCAGCCCATAATTGAGTTAAAGTAGAAATAGCATTGAGGTATGTGACTATGGGTGAATTGTAGTCTAGGCTTAGTTTCCTCATCTGTAAACTGGGGAAACTTGGATGAAAACCCCCTTAACATCCTTTTCTCTTTTAAAAGTCTAGGACACAAGTAATATCCTTGGATGAAACTCACCAGTTGTTTTTCTATATCCATTAGATACTAGCATGTGTGGGTGTTGGATCAGAAGTGAGAGATTAATTTTGTAAGGTTAACATCCCAGAACTACTTTCAAAATATAATTAAGTCATTTGGCTGAACCCTTCCATTTGAAATCAAAGTACACTTAGACAACATAAGAAGTAGAAGATAGTGTTGTGCTTTAGATATAATGGCCATGAAATGTTATTGTATATTTTAATAACCAGTATTTTAAAAATTCTTCATATGCAATCTCTAATCAGATAAGAGACATTTTCTTTGAAGATGTCTTTGTTGCCCCAGTAAGGTCTCTTGGATTTCTGTGTGAAATTCTATATGAAAATGTTTGGTGCCTTGCAGCAAAGATACGTCTTAGTTGAAAAGATGGTTGGTGCAGACCTCAGAGTGTGCCCCTGGTGTTTACATAAATAGGGCTTTCGATTGGCAAGCAATTAGCCATTCATGACATTTGACACTGCTACTAATGTCATCAGAGGATCTAATTAAGTGTACTTATGCACATGACACTCCTTGATGCAAGGGACTCAAAACACAAACATATTTCCTGGTTTCTGGATACTATAAACTTAATATTGGGGCTGAAATTCATTATAATCTGATTATGAATTCAGCAATGATCCCTTTGAAGAATGCCAACCACTGGTTTTCCAAGAAATTTAATTTGGCATCCCCAACCTTTTCTGTTGACTACAATATTTTCTACATCCTCAGTTAAATGAATCATCTCTGCTACAGCCACTAGTTTCCAGTGATTAACAAAAATAGGCCAGTGGGTTTGTTTTGAGCTTATTTCTATTTCAACTTCAAGCACAGGAAGTCTTGGGTAATGAGAAGCAGCTGAGAATTAGACCTGCTTGACTTGACCATGACTCTGGCAAATACGCAATGTGATTACATGATCTGTCTCTGTCTCTGTCTCTGTCTGTCTCATGATGGCTAGAAATGTGAGAAGGAGCCTGGTGTCAGAAGGAAAGCAGAGCTTTGGGCAATGAGCGGTCTGCAGTCAAATCCCAGCCCTGTATCTTACTACCTGTAAGACTCCTGATGGCTGGTAGACACTCCGAGATTTACTTTCCACATTTACAGCCAGAGATAATAATTTCTGCTTCAAAGAGTTGCCACGAAATTATAATGAAAGGGACTAGTAGGATCAATAGTGTCTTCACTACTAATGTCAAGATGTCAGTTCCCTTCTCCCCAGGCCCTCTTCCCATTTCCAGGACTTTCCATCTCTCCTTCCTCCCTCCCTTCATATTTCGCATTACAATTACTCGTGCATACTAGGTAACAGCTAGATGGTGTCTATAGATGTAACAGGCACAAGACACAATTCCTGCCCCTACACCACTTACTATTCAATGGGAGAGATAAATAGTAAATACATTAAGTATAATGATAAGTGCAGGGTGGGTCGCTGGGAGGGTTGGTAAGCACATGGAAGGAGCAACGAATCCATTCCCGGAGCAGAGAGAGCCTACACTGGGCTAATGAGAGCAGTAGGAGGACAGATAAAGGAATACGGATGACAGAGCGCCTGTGGAAATAGACATCACGTGCAAACGCCTGGAGTCACAAGAAAGGTGGACCTGCAGGCATTTCCGTGTGGAGGAAGGGCACAAAAAGATAGTAGCAGCAAATGAATTTGGAGGCCAGACTCTGAAGAACTTTGTAGACCTCGTGGAGGGTTTTAAACTTTGTCTGGAGAACAATTAGGGGTAACTGCTGGATTTTAAGCAGCGAAGACTGGGATGCATTTGCGTAAGGGAGACAGTGGTGGAGGTAAAAGAGTCAGTTAAGGCATAGAGATGAGGGATGAAGCCTTTGCAGCTGTCCAGGGAAGAGATGCTGAGAGGCAGATGTGAACTGGTTAGTTTGTATTATCTCTTCTGGGAAGGGAGAACAGCCCTGGGATCTTCTGAAAGTTTCTAGCTAGCCAAATAGGCTAATCACATTTTCTACTATGCTGAGCATGAAGAATTACCACCCAAGTACCTACTATGATCACTTTTATATTTCCTTTGCGACTCCCGGTATGTAAGCTGGTGTTGTGTTCCAGCTGATAACTCCTGGACAGCCAGACCACTGCCAGGAGGACCTTGTTTCCCTGCCAGGAGAACCTTCTTCACAAAATTACTTAAAACTAGCCAAGCCAAAATAAACAAAGAACAAACCTGACTGGCCTTCTAAAGAACTGAGAATGGTTTAATACTATGTGAGTGTGAAAGGGGAGAATGCTTCATGAAAAATAACTTCCACACTTAAGTGACCTCCCCTAACTACTGCTGTAATAATTTGGAAAGACCTATGAGTGTTGAATAAAACATGCTCCACCAAAACAGGCAAAGTATCTGAAGAATTCTAACACTGAGAGATTCTCCCACCCTGATGTATTTATGAGAAATCCAAGTGTTTTTCCCAAGCATTTTAATTTTTTTTTAAATTTTATTTTAATGGTACATTTTCGATGTACATATTGATAACATTCATCATCGGGGATTTGTACCTGTACATGATATACCTTGTTGCTTCTTTTTTTCCCATTCCCCTCCCCTCACCCCCTCCTCCCTCCCTATTTACAAAAGATTTGTTTCCATTTTTTCCTTCCATTTCTTATTTCTCTTGTCCCTCTGTTCCTTTCCCCCTCCCTTGTTCCCTTTCC